>JAJONR010008222.1:0-29999 GCA_029582245.1 Solanum etuberosum
AACCCCGAACCCCGAACCCCGAACCCCGTACCCCGAACCCCGAACCCGGAACCCGGAACCCGGAACCCGGAACCCGGAACCCCGAACCCCGAACCCGGAACCCGGAACCCGGAACCTGGAACCCGGAACCCGGAACCCGGAACCCGAAACCCGGACCCCGGACCCCCAACCCCCAACCCGGAACCCGGAACCCGGAACCCGCACCCCGGAACCCGCACCCCGCACCCCGCACCCCGCACCCCGAACCCCGAACCCCAAACCCCGAACCCCGAACCGATCCCCGAACAGAACCCGGAACCCGGAACCCGGAACCCGGAACCCGGAAGCCCGGAAGCCCGGAACCTCGGAACCCGGAACCCGGAACCCGGAACTCGGAACCCGGAACCCGGACCCCGGACCCCGGACCCCGGACCCCGGACCCCGGACCCCGGGACCCGGGACCCGGAACCCCGAACCCCGAACCCCGACCCCGGACCCCGGACCCTGGACCCCGGAACCCCGGAACCCCGGACCCCGGACCCCGGACCCCGGAACCCGGAACCCGGAACCCCGAACCCCGAACCCCGAACCCCGAACCCGGAACATGGAACCCGAAACCCCGAACCCCGAACTCCGACCCCGACACCGACCCCGACCCCGACCCCGACCCCGGAACCCCGGAACCCCGAACCCCGAACCCCGAACCCGAAACCCGAAACCCGAAACTGGCCCATTTTCAAGGTCAAACGAGCCCAAGAGCAGGCAAACACCCCATTTTTCTGATTTTCGTGAGCTATAGTCCATGCATTTTTAGTAATCTTGCATTCCGACGTCAATTTTACCAAAATTTTTCTTGGACATCCGTTAAGACCTTAGCTATGGAGACGGTTGGTCGCGACGGCCAAACCAGCCTATTTTAAAGGTGAAACGAGCCCAAAAGCAGGCAAACCCCCCATTTTACCGATTTTCGTGTGAGTCCATAGATTTTTGGTGATCCAGAATTCCAACGTCATTTTTGCCGAAATTTTTCATGGAAATTCGTTATGACCTTAGCTATGGAGACGATTGGTCCCCACAGCCAAACTGGCCCATTTTCAAGGTCAAACGAGTCCTCCTAGAGCAGGCAAACCCCCCATTTTGCTGATTTTCGTGTGCTATAGTCATTGGATTTTTGGTGATCCAGAATTCCCACGACATTTTTGCCGAATATTTTCATGGACGCCAGTTAAGACCTTAGCTATGGAGCTGGTTGGTCCCCGTGGCGAAACCGGCCAATTTTCAAGGTCAAACGAGCCCAAGAGCAGGCAAACCCCCCATTTTGCTGATTTTCGTGTGCTATAGACCGTGGATTTTTGGTGATCTGGAATTCCGACGTCATATTTGCCAAAATTTTTCTTTGACGTCCGTTAAGACCTTAGTTATGAGGCTGGTAGGTCCCCACGGTGAAACCGGCCAATTTTATAGGTAAAACGAGCCCAAGAGCACGCAAACCCCCATTTTGCCGATTTTCATGTGCTATATATCCATGGATTTTTTGTGATCCGGAATTCCGACGTCATTTTTGCCAAAATTTTTCATGGACGCCCGTTAAGACCTTAGCTATGGAGCCGATTGGTCCCCACGGCCAAACCATCCCATTTTCAAGGTCAAACGAGCCCTAAAGATGACAAACTCCCTATTTTGCCGATTTTCGTGTGCTAGTCCATGGATTTTTAGTGATCCGGAATTCCGACGTCATATTTGCCGAAATTTTTCATAGACGTCCGTTAAGACCTTAGCTATGGAGCCGGTTGGTCCCCACGGCCAAAACTGCCAATTTTCAAGGTCAAACGAGCCCTAGAGCCGACAAACTCCCCATTTCGCCGATTTTCGTGTGCTATAGTTCATGGATTTTTGGTGATCCAAAATTCCGATGTCATTTTTGCAAAAAAATTTCATGGACGCCCGTTAAGACCTTAGCTATTGAGCCGGTTGGTCCCCACGGCCAAACCGGCCAATTTTCAAGGTCAAACGAGCCCAAAAGCAGGCAAACCCCCTATTTTGCCGATTTTCGTGTGCTATAGTCCATAGATTTTTGGTGATCCAGAATTCCGACGTCATTTTTGCCAAAAATTTTCATGGACGCCCGTTAAGACCTTAGCTATGGAGTCGGTTGGTCCCAACGGCCAAACCGGCCAATTTTCAAGGTCAAACGAGCCCAAAAGCAGGCAAACCCCCCATTTTGCTGATTTTCGTGTGCTATAGTCCATGGATTTTTGGTGATCCAGAATTCCGACGTCATTTTTGCTGAAATTTTTCATGGACGTCCGTTAAGACCTTAGCTATGGAGCCGGTTGGTCCCCACGGCTAAACTAGCCCATTTTCAAGGTCAAACGAGCCCTAGAGCCGACAAACACCCCATTTTTCCGATTTTCGTGTGCTATAGTCCGTGGATTATTGGTGATCCTGAATTCTGATGACATTTTTGCCGAAAATTTTCTTGGACGTCCTTTAAGACCTTAGCTATGAGGCCGGTTGGTCCCGACAGCGAAACTGGCCCATTTTCAAGGTCAAACGAGCCCAAGAGCAGGCAAACACCCCATTTTGCCAATTTTCGTGTGCTATAGTCCATGGATTTTTGGTGATCTTGCATTCCGACGTCATTTTTACCTAAATTTTTCATGGAAATTCGTTAAGACCTTAGCTATGGAGCCGGTTGGTCGCGACGGCCAAACCAGCCTATTTTAAAGGTGAAACGAGCCCCAGAGCAGGCAAACCCCCCATTTTGCCGATTTTCGTGTGAGTCCATGGATTTTTGGTGATCCAGAATTCCAACGTCATTTTTGCCGAAATTTTTCATGGAAATTCGGTATGACCTTAGCTATGGAGCCGATTGGTCCCTACGGCCAAACCGGCCCATTTTCAAGGTCAAACGAGTCTCCCAGAGCAGGCAAACCCCCCATTTTACCGATTTTCGTGTGCTATAGTCATTGTATTTTTGTTGATCCAGAATTCCAACGTCATTTTTGCCGAATATCTTTATGGACGCCAATTAAGACCTTAGCTATGGAGCCGGTTGGTCCCCGCGGCAAAACCGGCCAATTTTCAAGGTCAAACGAGCCCAAGAGCAGGCAAACCCCCCATTTTGCTGATTTTCGTGTGCTATAGACCATGGATTTTTGGTGATTCGGAATTTCGAAGTCATATTTGCTGAAAATTTTCATGGACGTCCGTTAAGACCTTAGATATGAGGCTGGTTGGTCCCCACGGTGAAACCGGCCAATTTTCAAGGTCAAACGAGCCCTAGAGCAGGCAAACTCCCCATTTCGCCGATTTTCGTGTGCTATAGTCCATGGATTTTTGGTGATCCGGAATTCTGATGTCATTTTAGTAGAAAATTTTCATGGACGTCCGTTAAGACCTTAGCTATGGAGCCGATTGGTCCCCACGGCAAAACCATCCCATTTTCAAGGTCAAACGAGCCCTAAAGATGACAAACTCCCCATTTTGCCGATTTTGGTATGCTATAGTCCAAGGATTTTTTTTTATCCAGAATTCCGACGTCATTTTTGCCGAAATTTTTCATGGACGCCCGTTAAGACCTTAGCTATGGAGCCGGTTGGTCCCCACGGCCAAACTGGCCCCATTTTCAAGGTCAAACGAGCCCCAGAGCAGGCAAACCCCCCATTTTGCCGATTTTCGTGTGTTGTAGTCCATGGATTTTTGGTGATCTGGAATTCCAACTTCAGTTTTGCCGAATATTTTTATGGACGCTAGTTAAGACCTTATCTATGGAGCCGGTTGGTCCCCGCGGCCAAACCGACCAATTTTCAAGGTAAAACGAGACCAAGAGAAGGCAAACCCCCCATTTTTCCGAGTCCATAGATTTTTGGTGATCCGGAATTCCGACGTCATTTTTGCCAAATTTTTCATGGACGCCCGTTAAGACCTTAGCTATGGAGCCGATTGGTCCCCACGGCCAAACCGGCCCATTTTCAAGGTCAAACGAGCCCTAAAGCCGACAAACTCCCCATTTTGCCGATTTTCGTGTGCTATTGTCCAAGGATTTTTTGTGATCCAGAATTTCGACGTCATTTTTTCCGAAATTTTTCATGGACGCCCGTTAAGACTTAGCTATGGAGCCGGTTGTTCCCCACGGCTAAACCAGCCAATTTTAAAGGTCAAACGAGCCCAAGAGCAGGCAAACCCCCCATTTTGCCGATTTTCGTGTGCTATAGTCCATAGATTTTTGTGATCCGGAATTTCGACGTCATTTTTGCCGAATATTTTCATGGACGCCTGTTAAGACCTTAGCTATGGAGCCGGTTGGTCCCCGCGGCCAAACTGGCCCATTTTCAAGGTCAAACGAGCTCTAGAGCCGACAAACCCCCCATTTTGCCGATTTTCGTGTGCTATAGACCATGGATTTTTGTTGATCTTGAATTCTGACGACATTTTTGCCAAAAATTTTCATGGACGTCCGTTAAGACCTTATCTATGAGGCCGGTTGGTCCCCGCGGCCAAACCGGCCCATTTTCAAGGTCAAACGAGCCCAAGAGCAGGCAAACCCCCCATTTTTCTAATTTTCGTATGCTATAGACCATGGATTTTCGGTGATCTGGCATTCCGACGTCATATTTACCGAAATTTTTCATGAACGTCCGTTAAGACCTTAGCTATGGAGACGGTTGGTCCCCACGGACAAACAGGCCTATTTTCAAGGTGAAACGAGCCCTAGAGCAGACAAACTCCCCATTTCGCCGATTTTCGTGTGCTATAGTCCATGGATTTTTGGTGATCCGGAATTCCGACATCATTTTAGCAGAAAATTTTCATGGACGTCCGTTAAGACCTTAGTTATGAGGCCGGTTGGTCCCCACGGCAAAACCGGCCCATTTTCAAGGTCAAACGAGCCCAAGAGCAGGCAAACCCCCATTTTGATGATTTTCGTGTGCTATAGTCCATGGATTTTTTGTGATCCGGAATTCCGACGTCATTTTTGCCGAAATTTTTCATGGACGCCCGTTAAGACCTTAGCTATGGAGCCGGTTGGTCCCCGCGGCCAAACTGGCCAATTTTCAAGGTCAAACGAGCCCAGAGCAGGCAAACCCCCATTTTGCTGATTTTCGTGTGCTATAGTCCATGGATTTTTGGTGATCCGGAATTCGAACTTCATTTTTGCCGAATATTTTTATGGACGCCAGTTAAGACCTTATCTATGGAGCCGGTTGGTCCCCGCGGCCAAACCGACCAACTTTCAAGGTCAAACGAGCCCCAGAGCAGGCAAACCCCCCATTTTGCCGATTTTCGTGTGCTATAGTCCATAGATTTTTGGTGATCCAGAATTCCGACGTCATTTTTGCCGAAATTTGTCATGGACGCCAGTTAAGACCTTAGCTATGGAGCCGATTGGTCCCCACAGCCAAACCGGCCCATTTTCAAGGTCAAACGAGCCCTAAAGCCGACAAACTCCCCATTTTGCCAATTTTCGTGTGCTATAGCCCAAGGATTTTTTGTGATCCAAAATTCCGACGTCATTTTTTCCGAAATTTTTTATGGACGCCCGTTAAGACTTAGCTATGGAGCCGGTTGGTCCCCATGGCCAAACCGGCCAATTTTCAAGGTCAAAAGAGCCCAAAAGCAGGCAAACCCCTCATTTTGCCGATTTTCGTGTGCTATAGTCCATGGATTTTTGGTGATCCGGAATTTCGATGTTATTTTTGCCGAATTTTTTCATGGACGCCCGTTAAGACCTTATCTATGGAGCCGGTTGGTCCCCACGGCCAAAGTGGCCCATTTTCAAGTTCAAACGAGCCGTAGAGCCGACAAACTCCCCATTTTGCCGATTTTCGTGTGCTATAGTCCATGGATTATTTGTGATCTTGAATTCTGACGAATTTTTTGCCGAAAATTTTCATGGACGTCCGTTAAGACCTTAGCTATGAGGCCGGTTGGTCCCCACGGCGAAACCGGCCAATTTTCAAGGATTTCTGGTGATTCGAAATTCCGGCTTGTTTTTTGCCTAAATTTTACATGGACGTCCGTTAAGACCTTAGTAATGGCGTGAGTTGGTCCCGAGGGGCAAACGGACACATTTTCAAGTTCAAAGGAGCCCCAAAGAAGGTAAGACCGGATTTTACCAATTTTCGTGTGATATAGTCCATCGATTTTTGGTGATTCGAGATTTTGGCTTGTTTTTGGCTGAAATTTTTCATGGACGTCCGTTAAAACTTTAGTAATGGAACCAATTGGTCCCAAGGGGAAAACGGGCGCATTTTCAAGTTTAAACGAGCTCAAAGAAGGTAAAATCAGATTTTATCGATTTTCGTGTGCTATAGTCCATGGATTTTTGGTGATTCGAGATTCCAACTTGTTTTTTGTCGAAATTTTTCATGAACGTCCGTTAAGACCTTAGTAATGGAGTCAGTTGGTTCCTAGGGGCAAACTGGCGCATTTTCAAGTTCAAATGAGCCCTTAAAAAGGTAAAACCAAATTTTACCGATTTCCATGGGCTATCCATGGATTTTTGGTGATTCGGGATTCCAGCTTGTTTTTTGTCAAAATTTTTCATGGACGTCCGTTAAGATCTTAGAAATGGAGCCAGTTGGTCCCGAGGGGCAAACGGGCGCATTTTCAAGTTCAAACGAGCCCCAAAGTAGGTAAAATAAGATTTTACCGATTTTCATGTGCTTTATCCATGGATTTTTGGTGATTCGGGATTGCGACTTGTTTTTGGCTGAAATTTTTCATGGACGTCTTTTAAGACCTTAGTAATAGAGCCAGTT
The DNA here is from genome assembly GCA_029582245.1 of Solanum etuberosum. Taxonomy (NCBI): domain Eukaryota; kingdom Viridiplantae; phylum Streptophyta; class Magnoliopsida; order Solanales; family Solanaceae; genus Solanum; species Solanum etuberosum. The sequence goes on from JAJONR010008222.1 coordinate 6,744, forward strand.
GGTCCCGAGGGGCAAACGGATGCATTTTCAAGTTCAAACAAGGCCTAAAGCGAAAAATAACGAATTTATCGTTTTACGTGTGCTATTGACCATGAATTTTGGGTGATATGTGATCCTGACAAATTTTTGACCAAAATTTTTTGTAAACTTCTGTGACAACCTTATTAATGGCGTGCGTTGATCCCGAAAGACACTCTTGACTGCGTATTTGGTTTGACCATCCATAATTACCTAGTAAATGATACTCTTGGCTTTTATGAAAATTCATATTATTATTTTAGCATTTAGAGGCCACGAAATAGAAATTTGATTCTTTTTCTCAATTTTTTGCGGACATTAGCCTATGAATATCTTATAATATACTTGTAGAAAACTTTTTGGCTTGTAATTTTGTAAAACCATCCATAATCACCTAGCGTATGATATTCATATTTTTAGAGGCGTAGCGACTTCTTTGACATCAAAAGGTAATGAAACGCAGTAATATATCCTACCAGCGCTCAAAAAGGTGACACAAATTTGGAAACGGCCTGATTATTCTACCTGACCAACATGGTTTTTTTGTAAAACCCTAAATGCGTGCGTCATGAGATCGTGTATCGTTGATTTTCCTAAATTTTGTTGGCGCTCCTCATTGTCCTCATATTTGGTGGACCCGGTTCACTTCTAAGGCCAAAAACGGAGGTAAAATAGTTTAATCATATTACATGACATGCATGTTCAAACTTAATACCATTTGCCAAGATTAGCAATAAACAAATGAATCCGATGCTCGTTCAATGGGAACATGTTTAGTTCCATTTGCTGACCCTAATTAAGAACCAAAGATAAGAGATTCTATTTTCAATATAAAGATACGTTGAACAAAAGATTATGCCATGGAGCAAAATTTCTGATAGAAATATGTATATTGCTGCAAGCTAAACTTTGTGACTTTGACATTTAATCAGTTGCCCCAACTATGAGGTTGAGGTCACCAAGGAAGGTAGGGAGGATTATGGTACATACAAAAATTGCCAAGACGCTTGGAGGAATGAGTGTGAAGTCCTGTCAAGCCAAAAATCACCAAATCAGTTAAATATTTGGTAATTCTGTCCAACTGGCAAGCACATCATCTATTCCAGCTCAGTTTTCATGCTTGGCATGACCACATATTTATAAGCAAGTTGAGCAGCATGTGAGGTTTCAATCAACATGCATATCACACAAATAGTCATTTAAACGCATGTAACAAATAATGGTAAATTAGATTTAGTGCATCGCGTAATACTAGTCACTAGCAATCCTTCGGGGACGAGTTAATGGCAAAATACAAGGCCTTAGTTTGATAACCGGGAAATCTCCAGGGGCTAGCAAGCACATGGTACGAACTCTGTGGATAAAAGGACCACCCCTCTACCCTTCTCCATTTAAATACCAGGCTTCTGATTGCAACAAGATTCAAACTCGTGAAGAATGCCTAACCCACACATCACGTGTTGTATTCTTACCATTAGACCTAAGCCCTGGGCGAGAAAACACAGGACTCCAGTGTGCTGAAAATAGAATCAAAGTACCCAAAAGACTTGGCCAAAACAAAGAGCTGATTTGCAGAATGACCCATGAAAAGCTAGGAGGAAGGGTCCTTTTTCTCTCTTCAATATAGTATTTCTATCACATGATAGACCACATCATGAAAAGCTAGGAGTAATAGTTCCTATCCTCACTTCAATAACATTTAATGGAACTAGATAATTTTACTCCATCTTTGGTGTAAAAGAAAAGAACCTTTGCATAGAATACAGCTTTAAGGTTAAATAAAGTAGAGAGAGATCCTAACCACCAGATGTGTCAATCGAACAAAAGACTTGCATAACTCCAATGAACTTATTGGAAGAACACCATTACCAGAAGTCAAGTCCAAGAAGTCAGAAATCTGTACTTACAAACATAAAAAACAACTAATAAGAAAACAAGAAAAGAAACAGTAGTATGGTTTAGATCAAGTATAAGCCCATTAAAAACAGTAGTACGGTGCACGCTTTATCTAATGTAATTCTCCACAACATTCATCCAACAACAGAAGAAAAAACAGCACTACATTATAAATTTGGGGCCAAGAGTGTAAATTTAACGTTACTTTTATGACAGCTTTATTAAAATACTACCTTCTTTATTGACAATCCAGTTGTGAGTGAAGAAAAAGAAATAATACATTAATAATGCTCAAATATGAGGGGAAAAAAGAAAATTAGTGCAATGCTTATCTTATGCACAAGAGTTAAAATGTGGAAAAATAAATCTTTAGTATATACCATGAATTCTCTATTGGCATTCTCCTTCCTACATTCTCCTTCCTACAAACAGCTGATCCTACATACTGATGCCACTCTTGACCCATAGTACTATCCATTTTTACAACAGAGAGTTTTATCGTTTTGGTCACCACATTTTATTCTTCAAAGATCAACCACTTTCATCTGGTATGCTTGTTTCATGGACAAACACTGTCTCTTCTCTTCATATGTAAATAATATTCAGATAAGATAATGTTTGAAATGGTGCCATCATGATGTGACAACCTTCAAATTCATATACCGCAACCTCAATAACATTTCGTATATCCTAAGTTATAAATAATTCACAAAATCCCTCAATAAAAGAACAAGATAAGTACAACAAATTACGTGGCAGGAATGTATACTAACCAGAAGTACACTATGTACAAAACTGCAGCTTGATTCTCATTTTCTCTTGAGTTCTGACGCTATTTTTCTTAGTTCCTCTTTTTGTTGCTAGAACAAACAATTAAAGAGGGTTATCAGAATGTTGTGTAAAATACAAGAAGAGCAATGCTGATCCAAACTTGGAACACCACAAACTAGTTCCAGACCTTATATAGCCGATTCCACCAGCTGTCAGATCTTGATTGCAGTAAGCGCCACTCAATGCCCATTTCATGCTCTATGGTGTTGCGCTGAGAACAATGAGAAGTAGAAACTGCTTCTTTCTGAATAACAAAGATGATTTTATTAGGCTAGATAAACATGACTGAACACAGTAAGCAAGTCCTTTCTTCGGGTGGGGGATACAGAGTGGATGGGAGAGAGACTGACCATTTCCCGCTGCGATTGTAGTCTTAGTTTGTCAACACATAGATGCCCAGCAAATGATGGAGTGTTTCCTTCCATTTTCGGAAGAGTTACAAAGCTAGCAACAAGCGGCCTGTGCATTAAAGAAGCTTTTATGTAACAGGAATCATCCCAGCCAAAAATGTTTAGCTGGTATCAGGTTCCCTCGAAAAATACAACCTACACTAATAACTTGACTAACTATCATCCTTTATCCAAAAAAAGAGGAAAGGAACCTGACCAACTATCATCATTATCCTTCCCCAAGAAATTCTCAAATTATGGGACGCTGCAATATGAAATCAGACGTTTTCTTCCTACAACTTAATGTGTTGGTTCGTTAAGAGAGAACGTACAATCTCTCGAGTTTGAAGTAGTACTTACAAACTTGAATAATTTTCTGCTTAGATTTAATAGCATTAACAGAGAGTTTTAGATACAAAACTTATAAGATAACTACCCCTAAAAACTAGGACATGACTTCCTAACATTATTGGAATGAAAAACTGCACAACAGGAAAATAACTACTACTAGAAGAAACAACAAATAACTACTAGAAAGAAATAACTACTGTTGTGAACTGTTGGATGACTGAGGAGTGATAACATTACTCTCCTCCTTCAAATCGTGCTTGTCCTCAAGCGCCAAGTGTGGAAAATATTAGTAATTCCCTCCTTTCCAACGAACTCTTCCTCATCATCTATAGTCAATCGCGAATAGTTTCTTGCATTGATGACCTCGGCTGAATGGTTCATCACAATTGAAACGAAGTCCCTTAAGTTATCCTTTCCTCCATTTCAGATTTGGTCAGTTTCTTCATAAATCAGGTATGTTGTTGAGGTGAGAAATCTATTGTCTTGGATTTGTAAGCATCTAACAATTGCGAATAAATGGGTTGTTCCTTGCGTTCATAAAGTCGGGATAGACTCATCGCCGTAGCCAAATCTGGAGGATTATGCAACTCAACCTCAATTGCTACATAATTAGTAAGACCGTTGATATAAAGTTCAATTTTTTGCGACTGAGTGTATCAGCCCGCGAAATTAACTGCTTAAATTTTTCTTGGTAATCTACCACAGACCCGATCTGGCATAACTTAGCCAATTCTCCCAAATTCTGACTTCTGATTGGTGGCCCAAAGCAAAGGTTATATTGACGTTTGCATTCATCCCAAGATGGTTGAGGCATATCTATCTCTAGTTGAAGAAACCAAAGTTGTCCATTGCCCTCCAAATGAAAGAAGCAAGTCCAACATTTTCTTCTTCTAGAGTTTGTTGGTGTCGAAAGAAGTGTTCGCATATGTTCAACCATCCCAAAGGGTCCTCTTAGCCATTAAATTAAATCGTGAGAATTCCAACTTTGTATGTCGAGGAATGATGAAATTTCCTCCTACTTCTGATCCTGACCCTCCTGCTACTCTATCTTTACCCTTCCAACCGCAATTCTGACTGGTATGTTCAGTTGAATCATAAACGACCTTAGAATTTGCTAAATCCTTTGTGAGTGCATCCAAACGAGCATTTATTGCTTCTTGTCAGGCCAAATTGGTTGCACGTTCTTCTTAGAACAAGTTCACCAATTGTGCTAGTTCATGTTGAACTTGGTCTCCCGTAACTCCCATCTCTTATCTTTGATACCAAGTTGTTGCGGTCCCCTGATATGGATCTAGTTATAGGACGCTACAATATGAAATCAGACGTTTTCTTCCTACGACCTATGGTGTTGGTTCGTTAAGAGAGAACCTGCAATCTCTTGAGTTTGAAGTACTCAAAAACTTGAATAATTCCTAACATTACTGGAATGAAAAGATGCACTACAACAGGGAAATAACTACTACTAGAAGAAACAACCAATAACTACTAGAAAGAAATAACTACTATTGTAAACTGTTGGATGACTAAGGAGTGATAACGATAGTATTTTTTAAAATACAGGTGCACACCCAAGGACGGCCTAGTAATCAACGAAGTAGGGAGAACCATGAGGTTTCCGGTTAATATCCCGACATATATCTTGACAGATAAAAAATTACTTTGTGATTTTTCCCATCTACCTAAGCCTTGGTGGACTGAGTAACCCAATACATGTGTTGGTAGGAGGTAACAGGTACCCAGTGAAATTAGTCAAGGTGCATGCAAGTTAGCTGAAGACTATCGGACACGTGTATTTCACTTGTTTTTGTCTTGTGGACACAAGTGTTCACAAAACACACTTCTCTAAAACAGAGGTCTTCAAATGGTAACAACTTAAGTTGGAGTATTGTCCAACTGACAAATCGTAACTTGAAGGGGCTATCTAGGCATTTGTCCAAACATGTAATAACACCTCAATTTATATATTGATATCCTAGTTTCTCCAGATAAGAAAGTAAGATAAGGTAAGAACAAAAAGACACTAATGTATATACAAAAAATGATAGAACATAGCAATCATCCCCAACAACTTCTCTCAAGTTTTTGTAATGATAAAATAGAAACCTTCCCCGAGGTCTTTCACCATACGATTGTTCATGACAAAAAGCAATATCAAAAGTAAACATTTTGTACCCAGTTGCTTCGCTGGGTACGAAACATTGTTTATGATAACCACCAAGTTGAAAAGAAGGAATCAGGGAGACCAGAAAAAAAGAAGACAGATAAATAAACAAAATGCAGGATAGTCACAAGTAATATGAAGGATTTCTTGTAAACCAAATCCAAACCAATATCAATCTCTTTTGTGCAAGATTTCATCACAAGAAATGGCTAGTTCGCCGCAAAACCCCATACCACCAGCCGGATTAGAAGATATGGACCAAGTCTTATTAAGTCCAACTCTTAATGTTCAACAACTCACAAGAGGATCATTCTAGTTCGCCGCAAAACCCCACCCCACCAGCCAGATTAGAAGATATGGACCAAGTCTTAATGTTCAACAACCCACAAGAGAATCAAATGATCAGAATAAATTTTCTGAATGGCTAGAGATTGGAAAGCATTGACACAATATTAAATTAGAACTGCTTTGGATGGGAACAGTCCTGTATATTTGGTGTCATGTACTGAATTCAGTTTACACAGTAAAGGAAAAACGAAATCTGCATTGGTGTTCCCAGGAAAGTAGGTTTGGAACTCGATATTTCACGAATTATCTAAAACCAATACAAGTCTACTACATTTTTCATAAGTACCAAAACAGTACCATGTGGAAGCATTTAGGAAGCAGCTTTGCCAAAGTTTTTTTGAAGAGCTTGTGTTATTCTAACCAATCTAACTAAGCAAACAAACCGCTTTGAATACTCATCCTAAAATTCAGAAGGACACTCAAGCGTGTTCAATATTTATTGCCAAAACAACCTTGAATATAAATACCTCTGATTTGACACCATTAAGCATCCCTCAGTCAGCTTTTTACTGACCCTTTCTGCTGCTTCTCTTGTTTTAAATGCAACTAATGCTCTACCTACCAAATTACAAGACATAATGTCAAACACAAATACACAGGACATATCATGATCATAAAGCACAGTTTCTTATTCAATAAGCTGCCCAGTCTCCCGTAGAAAGGGTGAACGAAGAAACATAAACTCATATATGATTGTGACAGACAAAAAAAACATTCCCATAAGATAACTAGTGGAAGCATGTAGACAGAAAGATTGACACTTGAAAACATACCAGAGTACGGACAAGAGAAAGCAGTGCGCTGAACCATTTTGGCTGTGCAATTTTCCCTACATGCATGCCAGATAATATCCTGTAACATTATCACACAATTGTCAGTACAACAAGACAGCCATGCAAAAGTTACAGAATACAAGCCAGCCTCCTCCCAACAAACAGTTAGTGCTAATAAAAAGAATAAGACCAGATAGATAGGACAAGAGACAGTGGGAAAATGCATGTTATGAGCATAGTACATATTACAATCATTTTCTTTCACCAGATAAACCATAATTTCCCCTTAAAATTCCTCCGCCTCATCATGGAAACTCCAAGCTTTGGTAGGAACATCAGTCCACAAATTGGAAAAGCCTCAGGGATAATAGGATGGAGGGCAACGGACAATGTTGTTAAAGGCTCATTTCAAGTATGCTCAATCCCTAAGGCTAGATGACTGCCAAGTTGGTGATGCTCCTCACCTAGGAAGTGCTAAAGGCGCCATGGCACTAAAACAAGAGCCTCGTTGCCTATGAGCTCTATCATAAACAGAGCATCTGATAGAAACCGAGGTTTTATACCGGATAAAAGCAATAGAAAATACAAAGAGAAACACAAGTATCTCATATCTCTTAGAACAATAGAAAATACAAAGAGAGACAAGTATCTCGTAGTTAGAACAACCTTTCTGCATATAAAAGATATATTACAACTTGCTTACTTATTACTGGATCTCCTATTATATAATAGATAACTAGAACTACTTCATAACTATTTAGGATAGTGTTTTTATATTTTTTTATTTTTCCCTATTTATTTGCCAAATAACTCTTAATAACCATAAGAAACTGCTCAATCCTCCATCGTGAAACCTCCGAGAATTTGAGAAGATTCAAATCATTATCTTCTCCTATCTTTCTTCGCTTCTTCCTCCTTGAATAGGTATGGAAGATACGTGCCTTATCAGCATCACTAGAGATAAATATATTTCGTTAAGTAATATATTTAATAGTTAAAAAAACATTACCGATCAAGTTTCAATGAATAGGAATAAGAAATTAAAAATGTACTCCCTCCATTTTAATTCGTTTGGCATATGTGCCTCGATAAGGAGTCCAGGGAAAGACTTCTAAAATTTGGGGTACAAAAAATTTGTTTATTTTAAATTGGGGTAGGATAAGGGGAAATGGGACATATTTGAATCTGGAAAAGGTGATATTAGGAACCATTAGAACTATCCTCCTAGGAAAGACGTTCAAAAGAGAGCACAGAGAATAGCACCTTTGGTGCCTATGTAGAAACAATTTCCAGAATATTATAGCTTTATTCTTTTCTTGTTAACACTTCTTGAGCACATACAGTATCTCAATCACCATTAATTACTTTGAAGAGAACCGTGTTATAACATAAAATCACTATTAAATATACATGTATGCAGTGGTAGCCTAACAGATAAACAAAATACTAATATCATCAGGAAACACTATGGCCAATGTTGAGGAGACCGAAGATGATAGAGCACTTTATTGGACCCCCAATGACTTTCCTCAATACAAAAAAGATGATACTTCTCGTTCTCATGGTTTACGTAAGGATATGTAATCTTGTCTCTCACAATTAGTATTCTCCTATTTCTATTTCCATGCCTTTTTTTCCTGTTTTGGCAAGAGATAAAAAGGTTGAGTATCAATATAAAGGGCGACTAGTATTTAAAAGTAAAATCTGGGAGAACTTCACAAGAAATTCAATAGAAACCATCAACTATCCAGCCTTCAATTTCAAAAAATTATGACTTACTGATTGGAATTAACTTCTTTTTTCTTTGACAACTTTATTGGTCGAAATTAATATTTGTCAAATAATGAGACAATGTTAAGTCGAACCATAGAAGGATGAGCTACAAACATAAAAAGCTCAAATATTTATTTAGTAAAATGCACCAAGCTCTTCCAGCCGAATCACGCAATATGAGATAAAGTAGGAGAGACCAAGATAAGATTCACTAGGTCACATCATAATGCCATGGGAAAAAATAGCCCCTATAGTGTTGTGTTTTGCATGCATCTCATTGTAATGAAAAGAAGGCCTAAGAGCCCTTCTTATTTATTATTTTATTTGATGACCATGGTGTCTGGGCCAGCTTTAGCGCACATTGACTAATTCCATGAGATATTTGCCACCTCCCACCAGCAACAGATACCAAGTAACTTCATCCACCAAGGCTAGGACAATGGGAAGAATCACCTAGTATTTTTTGTCTCCACTTAGTATTGAACTTGAGACCTCAAGGTTCTCAACCACTTCATTGACCACAAAGAGCCCTTCTTATTTATGTAAACTTTTCATTCAGCCTCGAACTCTTTTGATGGTTGGCATGAAATATAAACATGACATAAGTCTCTAATTTGAGATCACAAAATGACTAAAATACCTCTCCCTTGGCTCGTGTCAAGATTTTTTCTCAAACAAACAAAAGAATGGGTCTCGCTACTTCACTTTTCTATTAGGGTGTTTCTTCCTTCAACTGCTGCTACCAGAACGACAGATCTCAAGCTAATTCCTAATAGAAACTTCTGACTCAACAAGCAATCAAGATCACAGCCAACTATGACATGGTCCTTCTCTGTGGAGATGGCTCGAATTTACTCAAACCAAGAAAGAAAAACTACAAACAATTAATAGTAGACCTTTTCTTTTGGCTGCAACTTTTCTTCATTCGTGGAATCAAAACGTGTGCTCCTCTCCATCATCATTTTTAACTTTCTTGACAAAAAATCATCAATGATGCAATTATATTAGAGAAGCCAAACAATAAGGTATTTCTATGATTGTACCAGTTACGGTTACTTCACCTTAGATTTGTGAGGAAGGAACTTATACAACTCTTCTTCATTCATAATAACAACGTAAGTGTTTAAGGGCAAGAAGGATGATAGTAAGTTGCCCAGTAGGATACATAATCGCAAAGGGCATGGAGAATGACAGTACGACAGTCAGTTAAATTAGGACAGTTTGCAGATGAAGAAGAAACTGAATGAATCTGGAAAGCTAATATTTTCTACTCTTTTTGTTTCTCCCTAGCTCTCAAACAAGACATAAGGAACAGAAAAGAAAAACTAACTTACCCATTGTAATCCCACATGTGGGGTAGGGAGGTTGTTTTCGATAGACCCTCAACTCGAAAGAAATATTTTTGAAGCAGGATTACAAAAAGAAATATGACAGTAAAATAACAAGAAACAAAGTAAATTAAGCAGCAGAGAGACTACGCGACTACTAAATAATACTAATAAGGAGAATAGGAGGGGGGGAAGTTAGTCCCCTACCTCTCTTATATAAAGTGCAACACTTGGCTACCTAAACCTTGACCTTCGAACCTTCCTATCTAGGATCATGTACTCGGTAAGCTGAAGTTGTTTCATGTCCTAGCTAATCACTTCTCCGGTCCTTTTTCGATTTAACTCTACCTCTCTTAACTCTTGCTACAACAAACCTCCCGCACCTCCTTACCGGCACAATCATGCACCTCTTTTTCACTATCTCGAAACCATCTCAACCTTGCTTTCCTAATCTTGTCTGCCACAAAGGTCACTCCCACCTTATCCGTATAACTTCATTCCTAATATATCTATACTAGCTAATATACCTCTCCTAGTATGCCCACACATCCATTTGAGCATCCATTTGCTACTTTCAAATTCTGAAGTCTGAATATGGGAGTTCTTTATGGGGCAGCATTCTGCCACACGCAACAACGTTCACCACTATGTAAAACTTACCTTTAAGCCTTGGCAACACATTCTTATTGCACGGTATCTTGAAGGTGAGCCTCCATTTCACCCACCCCACTCCAATATAATGTGTGACATCATTGTCAATCTCCTTGTCTCCTTGAATTATTGACCCAAGATACTTGAAGCTTCCTCTGTTGGGTAAGACTAGTGCATTGATCTTCAGTTCCACCTCTGCCTAATGCATTACATCACTGAACTTGCACCCTAGGAACTTTGTTTTAATCCTGCTATACCTGAAATCTTTAAACTTTTGAGCTTGTTTCCAAACTTCCAACCTTTCATAAACTCGACCGTCGTCAATATTATGTCATCTGTGAATAACATACACCATGGCACTTTCCCTTGGATATGTCATGTCAATTTGTCCAACACCATGGCAAATAGGAACGGGCTAAAGGATGATCCTTAGTGCAACCCCAGCATAACCAAGAAGTATTCCGAGTCACCACCCACTATTCTAACCTGGTCTTAGCTCCATTGTACCTTATCCTTAATCGCCCTAATCTAAGTCACAGGTACACCTCTAGAGTCCAAACATCTCTATCTCCAAAGGACCTCCCTATGGACTTTATCATAAGCCTTTTCCATGTCAATGAACACCATTTATAAGGCTCTCTCTTTATCCCTATATTGTTCCAACACTTTCCATACAAGATGAATGGGTTTTGTGGTTGGTCACCTCGGCATGAATCGAAAATGGTTCTCAAAGATATACACATCCCTCCTCATCCTCATCTCAACCACTCTCCCAAACTTCCATAGTATGACTTAGTAGTTTGATACCCTTATAATTGTTGCAATTCTGAATATAACCATTATCCTAGTACAATGGAACCATTGTACTCCCTCTCCATTCTTCTGGCATTTTAGTCGCCCTAAATATGACATTAAATAACTCAGTTAGTCACTCCATATACATGCCTCGCTAGCGTCCTTCCAAAAATCCACCGAGATCTCATCCGGCTCGGTTGCTTTTCCCTTCCGCATCTTACAAAAAAGGGAAATTTTTTGACAATTTAATATGGATTTGGCAACAAGTAGGCAAATCAAAAAATTAACCTATTAAGGCTAATTCTCAACCTCAATGAGCTCAACTGCAACCACGGAAATGAGATTAAAGTGCAACAAGTATAACATTATCAACCAAAGTTATTGGTTCTATGAATCCTCATTGTCCATGTCCCCGTAATAAAACCAATTTCAATCAAATATAAAAAAAATTAGTTTATCTAGAATTAAAAATTCTCTAGACAATCTAAAGACATAAGTAATTTATAAAACTACGGACCCCTAGTGCGTTGATTCCAAGATTGGAGGTCATTTGAGGCAAGTTTCTTTCATGGGATTTTGGGTCCACTTTATCTCCTTTTTAACACCTTTAAATCCCCATAGTTCCCTCTCATTTTCTCTTCCGTCTCAAAACTTTTTAAAAACTTAAAGCAAAACACTTAATCCCCAAAGCAAGCATGATATACTCACATACAAAAAATCACAAAATAGGTATCAAATCAAACTAGATATTATCAAAAGTTAAATGGCATGTAATAGAGTATTACCTCCACCTCTCCTGATGTATATTCAGGATTCAAATTTTCTAGTAAGATAAGGGTCCCTTGCTCATTTGATGTTTGCATCACCTCCTCCCATGGCTAAATATGAGAAGAAAGAAAGACAGTGAAAATTATGACATCTTATTAAACACGAAAAGGATATTAGAATTCATCTACAAAAACCTATCATATAATTTAAAGATCGTATTATCCGAAAGCATGAGCACTCTGTTAAGGCACTAATCGTAATGCAAGAAATGTTGCACGAGCTAACTCTAATTTGTGAAAAATAGCTCCAACACATGGGAAACCTTCAATTTTTAACATATAGTTAGCTCCACACGTGATGGTAACTTCTAATTGTTAAGTTACAGTCAATTAGACATGGGCATATACAAAGAAATAGCGAACTATGTAATTTTTTCACATAATTCTTTAATAGATTTTTGTTTCTGTTAGTTTGGTATTCAAGAATTCATTAACAAATATGTTATGGTGATTTATTTTCATATGCCCATGTCTTGGTAGGTATTTACCCCATACTTGTGCACTTGTGCTAGTGAGAGGTAACAGGCACCCCATGGAACATCTAAGTTGCCCGGAAAGCTAGCTCAACCAACGTTATTGAAATAAGATGTAATGACACAATATCACTATATTTTATGTAAAAAGCATCAATCACACCATATAGTTTTCTTCCTTTAATAACCGAGAAATCCCCAAGGACCTTTGGCATACGGTTCAGTACTCGGTAGATAACATTCACACCCCTCTACACCTCTCCACTTAGCTACCTAGCTTTTGTTTGTTGCAAGATTATCTCATAACTTGTGTCTAACCCATACACCACATATAATACTCTTACCACTCGACCAAACTGTAACAATATCAAATCATTATTTTTCATTTCACTACTAATAGATGAGAAAGAATGTAAGCCATGTTTTTCGTGATGAGTGAGTTCCATATTATGGGCATCCAAAAGAATCATTCCATGCAACTTAATAAGATTTTAAAAATACAAAAAATAAGCTCTCTTCTTTGCACTATTTGCTGAGCCAAAACATTTTCCTTGTGCTAATCCATTAACCCGAAAACCATCATCAATCTGAAAAAGCGCACCAGTTTTCTAGAGCCAGCTCTAAATCCATTATCTCCTCCCTACCCCCAAACATCCAACAATCACATCCACTACTAAGCAAATAAGCATTCAGCCAACTTCCATTACTCACTCCCATGAAGATTAGGCATATCATGAGAATGGGTTCATAGTGAGTAGAAATTCGCTAGACAACGCTTCCCTTCTTCTTTTGTGTGTGTGGTGGGGGAGGGGGGTAGTATGGTGTGACATCCCTCTTTTTTTATCAACTTCAAGTTGAATGATTTTGTATTGCAACAAGGGATAAATAGTTTTTAATGTTGATGTGTGGTCTTGAGGCTAAATACTTCAGATGTAATATAGAAAGGTTTTGACATACAATAAACCTAAAGGAGTTTTAGACTTCAAATATTTTTTTACGCTACCCTAGAGTCAAGAAGAAATGGAGAAGTTCCAAAAGCCCCTCCTAGATCCCTTAGTTATCTCATGTGGAGTAACATTGCATTCAACAACTAAGAAATAAAAAGCAAAACCACATAAATTTTCAATTCAACCCATGAAAACAAACTTCAAAGTCCTATTCATTGAATTCACAATAGCTTTTATTCATAAAGAAATTAGAAACTAATTAGTAAATGTTGTAACCGAGAAGAGAATTCTCGAATAAACCATAAAAGATAAAGTGTAAAAAAGTCTACTTCAAATCGTTGTACAATTAAGTTGTCCAAGCCTAAGGATATATTTTAACCATTACTGTCGACTTGTATTTCGTTAGTAATAAAAGAACAGGCCAAACAATGACCTAGGATTCAAAGATAGCTCAATCACTTCAGTAGAGGTCACACTTCTTCCACGACAACGCCTTTTGCGGTCTCACGTCCTTGTCGAGCAACACATGAGCCATCAAACATGATCTTTAATCAACTAGGTCATGTCAGCATAGGAGTGAAAAACTTGATTAAATGAATCACTCGAAGAACAACAAAGTTATAATTCTAAGCTCAAATAGGTCACAACAAGCCATTTGTTCAAAAGATTTCACCTATATTTATGACATGAGACAAGCTACACACAACAACATACCAAATGTGATCATGTGGGGTCTACGAAGGGTAGTGTGTACGCAGACCTTATCCCTTATGTAGAGGTAGGGTAGGGAGGTTTTCACTTTTCTTCGATAGACCCTCAGCTCAAGGAAAAGCATATCAATGCAGTTCGAGAAAAGAAATAAAGAAAGTGAAGAAGTCATGACAAAATACTAAACATAGCATGACAAAGCATTCTTCAAAAAAAAAGAACAATAACTACAACAAAGTAATATTATAATCGAAGTTCACAAAACAACGTATAGTAGCAGGAATCAAAGAACAAAAAATATAAAGAGTTACATATTTCCTAGAAATAATCAGCATATCAGACAGAGTTACTTAATCAGCTAAGTAATATAGGACCAAGGATAGGAACACTTACAGGTGCCTTGAACCACTTGCTCGACTCCTGTAATAAACAAGAAAGGGGTTTACATAAGTTTGATATTTGAAAAAAAAAATTGTAAACAAAACCAACTGATTTGCCGAATTAAAAATCAGATCTCGAAAATACAATTATACCAGAAAATCTAGAGTAGAAAAAAGGATGATGACATTATAATCACATACACCAGATAGCAGCAAGTAAATCCATTTTTCTCCGTCCAAAAAATGATAAAAGGGAAAAGGCACATATTTTTTGAGTAAACATCCATTTTTTCCCATCATTGGAAAAAGCATAATTAGTTACTAACTAGTTTTTACAAAATTATGAGTCTTACAGGAATATAAAACTAAAATCTTAACTCTCCATAATTACTTGAATTTTGCATCTCTTTTATATCTTCGAAAGCAATAAAAATCCTGAGATGTTGACTGCGCATTCTGGTCTGCGTGAACTGATTTGGAATGACCCCTTGAGATGCGGAAAGGATTAATTCTAGTGGCATTCTTTTCCATACGTCAACTTTTCTGCTTTTGAAAGGGGACTCAACTACAGCTAGCACATCATGAATTACCTGATTTACATTATACTAGTAGTCTGCTTTAAGATTCAACGGTAAACTATACACTAGGGTGAACTAAACACAGTAGAACTTATCATGTTCCCATGTAATAGAATATGGTTCATATTTCAAAGTGAAACTTTGAGAAAGTGATGGTGTCTATTTTTTTATTAAATTGTTTAAGTGAATGGTCTAGCCAGCAAGCAGTTCCAAGAAACATAGTAAAGGCAGCTTGGTGCACTAAAGATCCCTCTATGTGCAGGGTCCAAGGAAGGGTCGGACCCAAGGGTCTATTGTATGTAGTCTTACCTTGCAGAAAGAGGTTTCCACGGCTTGAACCTATGACTTCCCGGTCATATGGCAATAACTTTACCAGTTACGACAAGGCTCTCCTTCCGCATTTCTCATTGACATCGGAATCAAATGAGCCTGACCAGCCCAAAAGGGCACAACCATATCAAAACGAGCACTCAAAAGGAAGCAAGTTTACCCTTAGGTTATGAATAAGCTAACCAACACAAAACAAATGAGATAACATGGTATATGTTATTCATGGATGATATTGTTTTAGTTGACGAAACAAGTGAAGGTGTCAAACAAAAGCTTGGCTATTGAGGATAAGTAGAAATGGAAAAGTGTTACCAGGATGTGTCATGTGACAGAGAGATGTCCACCAACATAAAAGGTAAGTTCTAGAATAGCTATAAGCTAAAAATGTTATACGGTATCCCCCAAGGCCTAGCTCGAGTGGCAAAAGGTGGAGAATTTGTGGCTTAGATCACAGGTTCAAGCCCCACACCATGCAAAGCAAAGCCCAGTATTTAAGTGGAGAAGGGTAGAGGGGCGGGCCCAATATCCACCGAGTTTAGAAGGCTGTGATTGGTCCAAAGGGCGGGTCATAGGCAAATTTCTCGGTTATCAAAAAAAATGTTATACGGTAATGAATGTTGGGCCACTAAAGTTTTAACAAATTCACAAGATGAATATTGCAAAGCTGTGGATGATAAGATGGATGTGACATAATACAAGATTAGATAAATTTAAAAATATAATCACATTTGCCAAAAGGTAAAAGTAGCACACATTGAGGATAAAATAAAAGGTCGCTCAAGATGGTGAGGCCATGTCTTGGATTGTCCTATTAATGCACTAGTCCATAGGTTTGAAATTACGGTGCATGAAGGTGTTATCTCGGAGGACCTAGAGATCCTTAGGATCAATGCATATTTAGCTAGAAATCCTAGGAATCAATATAGGTGATATCTACCGTTGGGAGCTGGTTTTAGACTTGATTGAGAACTTCTAATATTATTATTGTTATTGTAATTTTATCTATACATATATATTAAACTGGTTTTTAACTTTTATTTTATTTGGTACAATGATGACATGAGTTGAGCTTAAATGAAGTTGTTAGGATTTATATAGTTGACCCTAGCTTGTTTGGAACTGAGTTGTAGTTGTTGTCATACTCAACAGGAAGCAAGTTTCTAATGTTGGCTTTCACCCAATGTCTTGAAATACAAAATAGTGAGATAGAAGGTGGTGGTTGTTGTTCATAGAGGCTAGTAGCACAAGTTATTGGTGGTTGTGCGTAAAGGCTAGTGGTGCAGGTGGTTGGTGTCTAGTGGTAGGAGTAGTGGTCAATGGTTTACATGTTTGGTGGTAGCAGTTGACGGTTGTGGAGGTAGCCATGTTTTGATGGTTAGTCATGGTAATAAATAGTGTGGTGGTAAGAGGTTACATTCACATGACTTTAGAGGTAAGCGTCTATTTTTTGGCTATAGATTTTTAAGTGAATTTAATAATATCGAGTGTAAAAGATCTCAATAGCTAAGTGCAGATAAGTATGTAGTATAATGAATAATTAGTATCATCCTCTAGTAGCTAATGTTAGACCATTGATTATTACTTACCTCCAATTCTATTTCTTTTCTTCTAGAAAGATTAAGTGCTCTTAATATATGGAATAAAATTTCCAAGCAGCCTCGTCTAATTTATCACTTTAACGAGCTTAATTTTTATTTGCAACGACAAAAATGAAGGAAGGAGATTATGAGATGGTGCAAAGAGAACGCAAAACATGTCGTTCATTTCACTATTGAGTCAAAGATGTGCTGACAATCTCATTAGCTTTTATTAATATTACAAGACATCTGAATTTGAATGCATATCGAATATTAAGAAGTGCATTAAGATTTAGATGTCTGAATCTAAACACACATCCGAATATGAAGATGTTGCATTAAGATCAGAATGTTAAATAATTAAGACAATTTATTTCAACATTTTAATTTGCAAAACTTTTCTTATTTAACAAAGAAATATAAAATTCAAATTCAATACTAAATCAAATACTATGAGCCCGACTGGATTAACTAATTATAAATAGTCGATAAGCTTTGAGTGTTGAAAAGCATTATTAAGTGCTAAAACTTATTTTATAAATTTAGCAGTTACTTGTTTGGATTGAAATGCTGAAATTGTCAATAAGCCATTGATATGTTTGGTAAAAATGGGTCAATAAGTTGTTCTTTTTGTTAAAATAACTAAGACACCCTTAATATTTTTTAGCAAATAAAATTTAAAAATTTAAGTATTTGTGTAAAGAAAAGAAGGAATGACAGATATGAAGTGAAGAGGAAGTTAGAAGTTTTGGGAAAGATATTTTGAAAATTGAAAAAAATAATATTAAGGAATAATAGAAAACTACTTGATCGGACCAAAAGTGCTTATAAGCTAAAAAAAAAATAAGTTGGGGATGACCAGCTTATAGCTTTTAGCTAGTTAAGGCTTATTAGCACTTTCTTGTTTACCATATGCGTAGATAAGCTAAAAAGCACCCATAAGCCAGTTTGACCAGCTCATAAGCATAGTCAAACACGCTCTATGTGAATAAAATATTTAAAGAAAATAATATGACGGTTCATAATGTTTGTGGGTGATTAGAGAATATGTTGGTTGATGGTATTGGTTGAAGGTAATAACTAGTGGTAATGGTGGCTAGTAATAGTAGTTAATGGCGGTGGTTCACTTTGAGTCTTTGACAATTGATAATTGTGGAGGACAGTGATAGATAGTGGTGGTGGTAAATGATGATGGAGGTTGGCTGCATATAGTAGTGACCGATGGTGGTGATGGGTGGTGGTTGGCACTTGGCAGTGACCAATGTAAAATTGTGGCAACGATGGTTGTGGTTGGGATGATAATAGTCGATAATGGTGGTGACGGCAATTACGATGAAAGTGGATTGAGTAACAATGAGCTACCATCTTTGTAGAAAGCTTTGAATGACAATATTAAGACTTTGTTCATTTTATGTGAAGGTGTTTCATGTTTGACTAGGTACGAACTTATAAGTAGAGAAGACTTTTGACATGTTTAATATGTAAAGTACCAAAATTATCCTTTTAAATGAAGATTATGAGTATTCCTTATGTCTTCTTATTCTCTCCTAAAAAAAAGAATGAACTTATATATTATGTGAGTCCCAACAAGTTGTCATTAATGGTTAAACATGGATATTAAAGTTAATAGCTTACAAAAGGAGAAAGGTATCATTTCTCTTAGAGACTAAAAGGGGAAGTGTCACATAAAATGAGACAAAGATAGTACCATTCTTTTAAAAAGTTACAACTAACACAATATCTCTTTTTCTTTTGACATAAGATTCAACGACATAGCCTATCACAAACCTAATTCTCTTAGTTTTTTAAACTATAAATCAAACTTGTTTCAATGATATCACACCAAATCGTGTTAAATCTGTTTACTAACTAAGTAAGTGGCTTGACCACAATTTTCAAACAAATTGTTCCAATCATGTATAAAAATGGTAATTTTCTACTTGCACCAAAACAGTATATGCAAAAGAAAAGAATTCAAAGTAATTCTAATATTCTCTTGCATGCAAATGGTACGCACTTGTGTTCCTCCCATTTAAGACCATCCAAAAGTGCATAGAAGTATTATCTTCCAAGTTGTCTTATTTTCCTTGTGCACCCTCGGTGATCTCCAACCATTGATCACCACCACTAATACCTTCTCCTTCGCCTATGCCACTTAGGACAAAGGGCGTGCAAGCCTTCCCAGCAATGTTGTGAATCTAATGTGTAGTAATTCATGAAAATCCTTTTTCCTTAAATACCGTTAGGATTTCATGATGCGGCATGCAAAGAATTACACCTTAGTAACTTTAATATCAACAGTCTCTTCCACACCTCTCCCTCTTATCCCCAACTGTGCATGACTCACTACTAGATGAACTCTAACCATAAAAAATATAGCACTTCTCCCTCCAACCATACCATCTTAACCTCCCATTCATTACCAATGGGTTGCTCATATATCCTATGAACGAACTCTTTAATCTCCATCAATTCCTAAATCCTAGTCATGCAACACCTTCCCATTACCAGACTAAACTCCCATTCTTATTTCTATATAAGCTAATTTATTGAGTTAAAATTTGTATAGGTTAAATTAGATGCTACTTCATGGACCTCCTATGAGGCTTGTCTCTCTAAATATAAATGTTATGTTGTAAAGATCTCTTGCTTCAATTCAAGAGATTTTGGTACGTCTTAATATGCTTGACTACAATCAAAGAGAAGTTGGTCCAAAAACTTCTCAATGGCATGGAAAAGTAAGTAACTCCATGTAATACCACCATTGTATCATCAAAAAGAAAAGATTTAGTTCTTTATCAAACTAGCAGCACCGGATTCACAAAAGATAAAGTAGAACAGGTTACGCACAATTTTATCTAGCAACAAATTAAACTTCACAAGAAAATGACATTGCTCGAGGCAAAACTTACTGCAACGGGTCTCCGCGTGATTATGAGGCTCTTGCCTCCCATCCTCTCAACTTCCTTGGGGGATATTCCAGCAGATAATTTAGGCAACTTGCCTATATTGTCAATTGGCTTACCTATTGACATGTTACTTCTATCTCTATCCTCTTTTACTTTAAGAGAGTCTATGTTTGCCTTCTTTGGAGGTCTGATATCCAAGGCAGCACCATCCTTTCTGTTCTGCATGTTCTTGTCCAGTCCACCAGAAAGCTTACTATCTCTAGATTTCTTTCTTTCTTCAGAAGGAGTAGCACCTGTTCCCATAACCTCTTTGTCATTTGTGCAAACAGTGGACTTCTGTACACTGTCCCCACCCTTGTCCTCTGATAGTGTCACAGAACCATGTACTTTTATTCGTTTTGAAGGCCTATCGTCCAAAATGCCAAGATCCTTCGAAGGTTTTCCTCTTTCACCAGCTACTACGAGTTCTATTGAAAGCGTATTAACTTTTTTATCATTCTTAACCGTGTAGAGTGCATTTTCTTCACTTGAAGTATTTTGGTTGTGAACAACTGTAGTGGCTATTTTGCTGTTAACAACCAGCACCGGCGCGGCGTTTCTTTTCATTGTTGATTGCTGCTCATTGTGAGAATCATTTGCATCTCCATGTAAGGCATCCTCTCTAATCGGTGAACTTTGTGCATCTACATCATTTCTTCCCACTAAATGACTTGATTTACCAGCAGCTTTTGCAACTCCCAAATCATGTGAGTTTTTCTCACCAGGGACAGAATTCACTTCCTTAGCAGTTTCCTGATTAACATGTGAAACATTTGTATCTCTCTGTACGGCATCCTGTCTAACCAGAGAACTTTGTCCATCTACATCACTTTTTCCAAGTAAATGACTCGGTTTGGCAGCACCAAGATGATTCTGTGGTTTTAGCCCAAAGGACTCCCCATTAGCTCGATATTCCACGGCAGTTTTGTTATCTTTCTTGTCAGAAGCAAGTTTGAGGACATGACTGGCCTTTTCACTCTCTTTCCTGTTAAAAACATACTTGACTGTACCAAAACGTAAACAAATTTGCATAAGAGATTAACCTAAGCAGCTTTATATTATTCCATTAAAATGAAACTTATACTGTAGTGACACCACAAAGAGAGGACACCCAGGGAGCTAAGGCACATACCATCCAGCCCACCAACTTTGTCAATCATCTTATCCAAAATTGCACAAGTTCCAACATCAAAAGCACGGTAGAAAACATAGTCAGCCATTTTAACTTCTTCATCTGATGGTTGCGGATTTCTGTTGTCCTCTGAAGTGCAGATAACATTGCATCTGCCAGCAATAGCTTCCTGGTCAAGTTAATCGACAAGAAGTTAAGCAGCCAACTCTCTTACAGTTACGAGGAAGCATTCACTAATGACAGGCATATGATAAATTACAAGTTAAGCGCGTGATATTGACAATGGCTATATGCAAACTCAGGACAGACTCATAGTAGAAACAGAGAATACTATAACAAGACAACCAAACAGAACAAATATGATTCATAATTCACATACCACTGGGGAAGAAAAAATAGGCCACATTTCTGCATCCAAGGGAATGGCGAAGTAATTCACGAAGTGGGTGAAGAACCATCATGTTTATATCTCATGGAAGCAAAAAAGAGTAGGTGATTTCATCCCACCTTGGTGGATAAATTATCTAGTACCTATGTTAATGGAAAATAGCAAGCACCTAGTGGAAAATTCGAGGTGTGCGCAAACAAGCTGAACACCGTCATAAAAAACATAGATGTCACTCTGATTGCAACTTTTTTGATCAATGAGAGCTTATCTTTTGATGAAGGCACATATTTTATTTAAAAACTAAGGAAAAAAGTACTACCACACAAAGTAGTTGTATGCAAAGTTACATGAGTCTAGGGAGTAACGTGTGTCTATGATGTACTGCGTATTTACGGTACTTATGATGCTCTAAAATTGAGGATTTGCATGTATTTTAAGCACTTGATAGTAGATTTGATGGTATTTTATCTTTGTTTTGCAGGAAAATAGATTTTGGCAAGTCGGGTTGAAGAGTACAGTGAAACAACAGATTTTGAGGTTTGATAAATTGACCTACGAGCCGTAGGTATGAGTCGTAGAAGGGACCAGTGATTTTTGGAGCTAAGTATGGGACCACGAGATTGGACTACGAGCCGTAGGTCCAAGTCGTAGAAAAGATCAAAGATGTTGGGTTCTAGTACTTGGACTACGAGTAGCCAGGACGGGTCGTGCAAAGTTCGACGAGTCGTAAAATATGTCCGTAGAAAAGTCCAGAGGAATATTGAAGAAGTTGTGTTCCACGAAAGGTTCCTACGAGTCGTAGGACCTACGAGCCGTAGAACCTGAACCGTAGAAGCGACTGTCGAATCCTACTTTTCCTATGTTTTTTTAGTCTACTTTATTAAGGATAAGATGTCTATAAATAGTCGTTTTTTATTTATTTTTGAAGACAGACAGATCATACTTTGGAGCTTTGTTTTGAGAATTAAATTGTGAAACACTTCTCCATTTTAATTCTAGAATCGTTGGTTATTATTACATCTTTTGTTCATCAATTCAAGATTCCGAAATTCAACTACTCTAATGTAAGTGCATGATTTATCTTAACAAAATTAATATGAATTGTGATCACCCAAGCATGAATAGCTAAATCCACAACTAGAGTTGTGGGAACCATGAGGAATTAACAACGCAAACCTAATAACTAGTAATTCTTGAATAGTGTTTATGCATGTATTGTTTATCTCTTCATTTTGATTGCTTTTTAACGAAGGCCTATGTTAGAACTCGCATTATTCCTACTTGCCTGACCAAAGGGGTAATGAATGGAAAAATGGATTATACAACGAAGATTTGATGTTACCAACCCTCATCCAATAGCTTGAACGGACCCAGGATAGCTAATCTAGGGTCAAGGGTAAGAGTTAGTAAAGCATACACCCGTAGATCGACCAAAGTTGTGTGGTGAAATTCAATTATTTGGGCGACCAGCCACTTAGGAGATACCTAACTTACCGACTTTGCATGCTACACACTAGACAAGGTTACTATAAGGTTTACTGCGTTATGAACTTGTGGAGAACACAAATGTCCTAGTTTTATCTTCTATTGATTTTACAAACACTCAATCTCCTGCTTACTCGTTACTACAATCATTAATTCAAGCTTTTGTTTC
>JAJONR010008223.1:0-52479 GCA_029582245.1 Solanum etuberosum
CTTTCAGAAACCACACAACCATTTATGAAAGTTTGCAACCTTTCAAACGGTCATGGCTGTTCCTGAAAGTTGCAACCTTTCAGAACAGTCATCTCCAACGGCGGGAAATTCAAATTAAAACGGGAAAGTGTTTTAAATAAAACGGGTCGCGTGGATCCGAGTCGGGTCGGAACGTTTCGGTTAATTAACTAAATAATTAGCCGAAGCCGAAGCCGACGGCGCGAGGGGGGTCCCTCTTTCCAACCCTTTTAACAACTAATAGAAGTGTTTCTCTATTTAAACACTTCTATTTTTCTTTCCACCACCAATGAGGGAGAAATGTCTTTTCTTAAAGCATAAAAGAATTTTTTCCAATTTCTCTTTTCATCTTCCCTCAATTTCCCATTAACTCTTGCTATACCCAACACAAAGCACATCTGGTTATATGACAAGAAAAATACACAACAAATATCGTCTATAAGGTAATATTAGTGAGATACGACTAATTATATGATTGAACCTCATTAAATTGAAATAAATATATACATTATTGCATTTAACTAATATTTTTTTTATTGACCATCTTCATAGATTCGTGTGAATAAGAGATATATATGACGATCCACATTGAATATTTACAAAAGAATCTGCAATATTATTTTTTGCACGTGTCGAATAACTAGTAGAATTATAAGTTGGAGCTCAGAGTTATAATAGTCACTTTTGGGGGGAAATGTTATAAGGGACAATCTTTTTGAGAAAGATCTAATGGAGAAATCAATTAAATTCTAAGGACAAGCAATTTTTTTGAGACAATTCCCTCAAACGATCGTTTAGTTATTTACTTTAGTTTGGTTGTTTGTCGCTGAAAATCGCACGCAACTTAATGATGCATTTTTTAAATTTGGTTTTCACACTATTTGTATGAAGTTCCTTTTTTATTGTTTGTTATGATGTGATTTCACACTAGAATTGACATGTAGGTACAAGTATATAACAAAAAGTATGAGGCATGCGATTTATCAGTAACTAAACAGTTATAATTAATTCAAACAACATCTTTCTCAAAAAGGTTTGACTGACTATTTGTCCCCGGACAAATTATCTCTTTCAATTATTTGAACTTATAACTGACTCTATATCACCATAATCACTATATTGAAAATTGATTAGTCATGCAGGTTGCATGCTAAAATAAAGATTATTCGTACACTTCAAATAGAGAGTTTCTCGATCATATTTTCACAAATGTGCAACACAATCATTAAATTGAAAATTGGTTAGTCATGCAGCTTACATACTAAGATAAAGATTATTTATATATTTTAAATAGAGTACTTCGATCATACTTTTACAAATGTCCCAACTTGTCAATAACAAATAATGAACTGAATGAATCCTACATCGATGGCTTGAGAAACCTTCCTTGATCAGCTAGCGTTTGGGGTATGAACCTAAGTTAATATTGACGTCATAGTCAAGTTCAATCCAATGTGGACCACCAAGGTCCCACACAATTGCGGGAGTCCCATTCCATAAATGTATACACACATCAAATCGGACCGTAAAACTTTAGATGAAAAATATCTAAATATGTGGAACTCTAAATTAAGAATATTATTCGAATACGAGGAGAGTGATGAAATTGGTGAAGAACTAGAAGTACTAAAATTCGTTACATTTTATGGGCTAAATTCCATACATGCTGATGCGGCCATGGCCACTTTACACTGGGCCTGCATGACATGAATTGCCTCTTTCTAACTCTCTTTACAAACCTACCATGATCAACGATAGCAATTAGCATATGAACCAAATTATGTCTTTCATATATATCTAAACGAACATGATAGCTTTAAGCGTTTTACTTATATGCGCTATGTAAAAAATGTCATTCAAAAGATATCTACGGGTAACCCTCCATATAAAAATGGAAGACTTATAAATAAAAATATGTGAAAATCGTGAATAGTAATACTTGTGTAAGAAATTATTAACATTAGCGATAATTAGTTAAACTTAGTGATTAAGTTCTACGCACTAAATTACCGTAGTAGTAATATTTATTCAAAAAGTTAACGATGTCAGTATATATAACTTAAATCACTCTAAATATTGATACAACATTACACCCGTCAAGTTGCAATAAAAGAACTTTTTCAATGATCCACATCAAACCCTAAGCTGTACAGCACTATAGAATATTTGCTTGCATGGTGATGTGCATGGCCACATACTCTATGCACTTGCTTGTACGTATCAACTTTTACAGAATTAAGTAAACTTTGTTTTTGAACCGCCAAATATTTTAACCTTTAGGTCCTCTAAATATCACTTTTGCGTGGTTCCAATTAGCATTACGATATTGATCCACTGAATAATAAAGATCTACATATAACAAATATATTTGAGTCATTCAATTAAAATTATTATTCCAAGCTTGTATAATAATCTCATGATTCTTTTCTTAAATATCTTCCTTCGTATATTAATTCTTCCATATATAGAACAGAGATATCTGGTTACTCGATAAAAATAAAAAAGATAATATAACTTTTACACTATCAATACAATTTAACTTTTTTCGCAGAAGTTTACTTGTCTTACTTATTTTTTAGAATACTAGTTAATCAATTCCTCTTACTGTGTGTAATATAATTTTATCTTTTAAGCGACCTGATAGTCATTAAAAAAATATAAAATATAGGTCAAACTTAACCGACTAATATTTGATAGTTGAGCTAGCTTTTCAAATTATATGTTGTTGTTCGTGTAACGTGTGATTACGTTCCTTATAAACTAATCCAACTGATGATGGCACGCTTATCAGGTTAAAAAAATAGTTAAACAGACTAATAAGGAGGGATATTCGTGAAATTGTTCATGACCTAATTTGAATACATAACTAATTAACTTAATTTTTTAGACATAGGAGTAACTAATAAGATCATTTTATAAATGTGATGGTGATGTTTGTGGGTCATAGGCATATTATAACCGTTTATATATGTTTTTAAATAATAACTGTGGTGAGCACGAAATCAAATTTAAAGATGAAGGGTTACTTTAAGGGCCTTTTTATTTCAGTTAAAAGGCACTAGCTAATAGTAGTAGTGCAAAATTAGGTCATGTTCTTTCCAACACAAGGGCCTAATTTAGGTAGTATTAACTACGGAATATGATTTCACTTTACTACAAAGTCATTGGCGGACCATTTTCCGTCTTTCTTCTTTTTTTTGCCATTTTAGTTCTATTTCTAGACTATTTACTTTTTAAATTTGAGTAATATAGCGCGCTAGCAAGTTTTTAATTTTATCAGTATAGTTTAATATGTTATAGTAGGTTAGTTATTATTTTTGTCATCTTAATTATCACTAATGTTTATCATAGACAGTTGTATATATAATTACCTTATAAGTAATCTGATTGTGTAAAAATATATTTTACATTATCGAGGAATTGATTAACTTAGACTTATTTAACTTTTTTTTTTTTAGAGTTATGCGCAAGCTGTGAAGATTTACTTTTTTGGTTAACGGCAAGTTGAGAGGATTTCCTAATTATGTCATCCCAATCTCTGCAATTTGTCTAGACATATAGCACTAATCAGACAATGGTAGAATAGAGCATAAACACAAAGATAATATTTAGTGCGGATCGGAACAGAAAGTTTCTTTTACTTTGCCTTGCTAATTTGTAAAACTAATAGAGTTTAATAATTATCAGACTGGATATAATACATCACGATTAATTTAAAGCTTAGACTAAAATGTTGAGGAAAATCAAATGCATTTTGATCATATTTATATACAAGTGTTGCACGTAAGAATTTCATAGGTCTATCGAAAACAGTTTTTCTAGGGGTAAGATTGTGTATACACCACCTCTCCAGATCCCACTTATTGAACTACATTGAGTATGTTGTTATTGTTGTTGTCTTGCATTATTATTTTGATATTTTAATCATGTGGAATTTAATTATTTTTTAAGGAAAAGACATGTATAGTACATTAAGGATAAGAAGGACAACAAGGAAAATAAATGGAATCCAAATTTTTTGGTTTCCATTTTGTTTGTGGTGGACCGATAATTGCACTAGAGCAACTTAAGATAGAATTAGAAATAAATTAAAGGGAAAAAAAGTAATTTGATTGAATGCAAGCTGAGGTCGAACTCATAAATTTTCCCACTTATTCTTAAAATTCTGATATATGTAGAAAATTAATATCAGGATTGATTATATACAAAAGGATAACATAATTAAGATATGAAGATAATCTTAGTCGATAAATTATAAACAAAACAAAAATCAAATTAGTGACGTTCTACATTCGGTTCCACTAAAAAAAAAGTTTCGATACGTTAGTTTTTAGGCACCCTGTTAGTGTTCTTATAACAAGCACTATGAATAAATATGAATATCAAATCAATGTCCACTATTTGTTTAAAAACAAAAAATGCCTGAGCTTACCTAACTAAAATATGAAATTTCCCGTACAATCCCTACAAACGTACAAATTAAATGTTGGAGCATGAGTGTATATATATATATATGTGATGTGTGCATTATTATGACATACTTGTCCAACAAACACATGGTAATTTGAAGTTTAGTCTTAAACCTCAGCAGTCCTTCTCAAACAACCTTAACCAAATCAGTCTCAAACTTTAGCAGACAAAAAAAGAGAATTTGGACAAGATGGTTAAGGAAAATGAAGTGCCTGGAAGATTGGAATGGAGGGTTAACATGCCTAATGGCTCATCGCGAATTTTAGCGCCTGAGTCTAGGGAGACATGCAATACATTGCAAAGCTTAGTTATGGGGATTGTTTTAAACATCAGGGGATTTCTTGACAAGGCATGGAATTTAGCTGTAAATGAGCCAAAAAAGGTTGTTCATTGCCTTAAAGTAGGATTGGCTCTCTCCCTTGTGTCAGTGTTTTATTACATGAGGCCTCTTTATGATGGGGTTGGAGGGAATGCTATGTGGGCTGTTATGACTGTTGTAGTAGTTTTTGAGTATACTGTAGGTGAGTGTGATTCTTCTATGTTATGTCCTTTCTTTTATTGATTCATTGTGAATGTATATGAGTATTGATTTGGAGTCAAAATGGCAGGTTCTACACTTTATAAGTGTGTAAATAGAGCTATTGGAACATGTCTAGCTGGATCTCTAGGAATTGGTGTTCATTGGGTTGCAAGTCAAGCTGGAGATAAATTTGAACCTGTTATTCTCCAAGTTTCGGTTTTTCTCTTGGGTATGTAACAGTTTCCTATATATATGTTTATGAAAACTTTGTACTTTCTAGTTATGGATTGATGTTTGATAAATGACTGTGGATGGACCTAACATGTTTTATACATGTCTTCCTTGCAGCTGCTGCAGCAACCTTTTCTCGGTTTATACCTTCAATAAAAGCGCGATTTGACTATGGTGCCATGATCTTTATCCTTACCTTCAGCTTAGTGTCAGTGTCAGGCTATCGCGTTGATAAGTTGGTTGAATTGGCTCATGAAAGGGTCTCCACTATAGCTATTGGGGCCTCCATCTGTATTTTCATTACCATGATTCTCTGTCCAGTATGGGCAGGTACTGAGCTGCATCATCTCATTAGTAACAACTTGGAAAAACTTGCTGATTCCTTGGAAGGTAATATACATTTGTTAACTGAATAATGATATCATAAGTATATTCTCTCAATGATAGAAGAAACTAATAGTTCTTGGACTTCAATATTCAGGATATGCTGCTGAGAACTTCAGTGTAGATGGCAGTAAAAATGTACATGAGAAAGATTCCAGTAAAAGATTGCAAGGCTACAAATGTGTACTTAATTCTAAGGCTGCTGAAGAATCCATGGTTCGTAATCAACTTTCTCTGATAACAATTGATCTAGCCTGTAATATCTGTCAAATCTCTCTCCTGTTTAGCTAATAGAAGATAAACTAAACGTCTTATATATATATATGACAGGCCAATTTTGCCAGATGGGAGCCAGCACATGGAAAATTCAATTTCCGACATCCATGGAAACAGTACCTCAAGATAGGAGCTTCAATGAGAAGCTGTGCCTATTGCATTGAGACTCTCCATGGTGGCATTAACTCCAATACTGAGGTAAAAACACTCGGATTAAAAGATTTCTAGCTATCTGAATGAGTCTTGCTGATATCTTTTCTGTTAAGATAGTATTTGAGCTTACATCTTTATTATTTTGCTTGTGCCACAGACTCCTGAGTTCCTTAAGAAGCCTCTCAATGATGTCTGCATGAGATTAGGTACTAGTTCCTCCAAAGTGCTAAAAGAGATGTCGAGTATGATAAAAACAATGAAAAAATCAACAAAGCTAGATATACTTGTTGATGAAATGAATTCTTCGGTACAAGGCCTTCAAAATGCCCTCAAAATCTTCCCAAGTTACCGCCATATACCAACCCCAGATCCTGCAACTGAAGAGGCACCTAATGGTACAGAAGAGCCTAGCTTGAAACCTACTGCTTTATCGCTCATGGAAATTGTTCAAATGGCCACCCTAACATCACTGCTCGTAGAAATAGCATCAAGAATAGAAGGGATTGTAGAGGAGGTCAAAGAACTGGCAACCCAAGCAGAATTCAGGGACGAAAGCAGCAAGAAGTCCAAACAAACTCAAACAAACATAAATGGAAATGATGGTAATGAGCATGAAGTAACAATGAAGACTCTTCAAAAAGTCTGAGTTAATCATCATTATAGGATGAACCAAACATGTTGGGGTTTTGACAGGCTCTCCGCTTTTATCAGACATCTGCAACTGTAAACTGCATATTGTACAGAAAACAGATGACTTTCATTACTATAGTAGGAACTTTTGAGGAAATATAGGATGAAGTTTCTTTCTCCATCTCTTTTGATGCATCTCTCTATCTATCTTTCTCCATTTTTCTACTCTTGAAATAAGTGCAGAGGATAAAGAACCATGTTTTTACATATTCTGAACTTTTTTGTCGACACAAATGTATTTCCGCAAGCTTAACTAGTTAGTAGAAATATAAATGATACAATGATAACAACTAAGCTATATGAGTTTGTTCCTCCATATGAATCTGTCATGACATTACTATTTGAGTTTAGATAACCTAATTTTCTTTATGAGAACAAAAATAAAGGTGGTACAAGTTCAGCCTCTTATTCTTCATACAATTTAGCAGAAATATTATCCAGATAATATGTAGATCTAAGGTAATTAAACTGCATGAAGCAGCCTGCACCAAACCCAGCTCTAGTTATATCTAAGCTACTTTTAAGTTTTAACCGTATCTCTGACTCATCGCCAGAAGGCATACAGTTAACGAGGCATGAATTTACTGGTTTTATTTTTATCCTGTCAACTCTAGGTTGAAACAGAGAGAATTATGTGAACTCCTTATAGTGCAATTCAACCTAAACATAGTGACCTTACTCATGTCAAAATTAAATAATAATGAAAAATCATAAGTAGGTAATCTTGTGTGACTAGATATAATGTTATATAAAAGTTCTTTTGGTAAGGAAAATCTGTTGGTAAAAAGAAATGGACATTCTTTCCCATATATCAGAGGTGAAATATTTGTTGTTGATATCAGAAGGTCAACCTTTCTACTACGGGGAAGGCCACGGAGTCCATGGAATACTTCTCTTCTCTGGGTTTCTTCCCGGAATTTCCATGGACCTGGCAGAGTTCTTGCCTACCAAATTCAAGGAATTGTTTTCCCCAACCATTAAAGGAAAAGGGGTCGACAAAGGAGGGAGGTACGGTAGGGAAGGAGAGAGTTATTCAGCTGATAATCTGCAGCAAGTCCATATTCTACATGATTAGAATGACTTGTTCAGAAAATGTAAAGACATATCTTTGCACGCAGGATAACAAACTAATACCAAGAACTTATTTTCAATGTACATCGGATATGGTGGCACATATGGACAGCCAAATGGCAGTTCCTGGACCAGAATTCTTATCACAAATCAATACAACATCAATAGCATTTCCTACAAAATACACTGAGAATGATGTCACCTGTCAAGTAAGTGAATAGAATCATCATGTTCCACAATAGCTCCTTCATTGCTGCTACCCCAGCCAAGGTTTACAGCTAAGTCTTCGACTGCAACTTTTATGACATCACTTCGAACACCAATGTCAGTAGCATATCTGCTCATACAGTACATTCCCGCAGTAACAGTGGCCACGCCGACTGGACTAGGAATTAGAAACTTCAGGGGGGAGGAAAGAAGCGCAGCTAAAGGAGCACCAACAACAGAAGAAGCTTGTCCACTTCTTCCAACTCCCAATCTATCAAGTGTCAGAAGACCTGTTTTGCAATACAACGCAAAGTCCTCACAGTTGTTTTGAAACACATCATAGTTGCCAAATCCATTCTGGAGAAGATGCATTGCTCGGTGGATAACCATCTCCGGAGGGTCTGACACAGCAGTAGTGCAAGTTCCCCCTCGCACTTTGGAAAGGAAAACAGTGGGGCTTACTCCATATTCAAAGCTGTAGAGTGAACCAGCGCGGAGAAAGCAATTCAGACAAGAAAGTACAACACCGCTGTTAGGAAGCCTAAATCCACAGTCTGGAAAGATTGGACAGGATGAAGAAAGGCCTGATATTTCATTAGCAGCATCAGAAGAGCCCTCAACCCGTGTAAAATGAACCACTTTGCTTCCACCAACGAAAATACCTATCACACCAAATTGCTTAGAAGCTAAGACTTGTGAATATGATGATTGTCTCTCTACTAGTTTTTGGGAAGAGAAATGCAACTACCATTTATCATCTTCATCAAAAAAATGCAACTACCATTTATCACTAGTCCAAACAGTATAATAAGTTGGATCAATATGAAATATGAACCAGCAGTGACTCAATAGTCAATAGTGACTTGTATGCCTTAGTAATCACAGCTGATTCACAGGAATTATTTCTCTTTTGAAAGAGGGCCATTTATCAGATCTACCAACATCAAAGATACATGACAGAATTTTCAAAATAGTTCGATGAGCGCAAAGTACTTCCATGCATATGATATTACAGGGTCTCTTTGTGAGCGCCTAGGTAAAATTAACTTTTCCAGTTATTATTGTCATAAGGTATAGATAGCATGCAGAAAACAACACCAGAGAATCGTGAAGCAAAATCATGAGAAAAGGAGCCTACAGAGACCAGATTTATGTCCACATGAAACAAAGAGTTACCATTTAATTCATGAATCAAGGCTCAAGAAGTCTTGAAGCGTATAAGAGTTGATACAAGTCCACATATGACATCATGATTGTAACAAGATTTTTGGATGAATCAATATTTGTACAACTCAAATTTAAGAACTAATGCATCAACACGGAGACCACAGAAAAAATTAAGGACATATCTTTAGCCCAGCTCTAAACCTTGCATGCAAATCTGCAAACAGTAATCACTTCACGCAGCAAATACACTGAAAATTTGTAAATATGTGAAGATTTGGAAGGTTAGTTCAAAGGCATAAATGATCAAGTTGATCAGACTAATATTATTCTATGCCATCTCAGGGAGACTACCATCCTTTTCCAAGATTTATCAAAAATTCACTCCCTAAAACTTATCATCCAAGTGGAACAGGATATGATTAAATTTAGTGGCTGCAGCTTCTTTATCTAATAAAATGGGGCGGGGGCTGTTGTAGCTGATAAAAAATGTAACTAATAAGGTACGAAGAATAACTTATCTCATTACTCAAAGAATAGAATGGTATAAATACATATGGAGACTAAGTTAACTATGGTAACTAGATAGACAAATCCTTATAAATCAGCTATGCTAATATATACACAATCATATACATATCTGTAGTGATTCTGTAAAAAAACACATGAAGTAACCATTATCTAGAAATCTGTATTTACTACAAGTTTTAACTAAGTTACCCTGTAGGAGATTCTGAGGTAATTTTTTCCACAACGTGAACAACTTATACGCCATAGTTTAACTAGGCAGGAGAACACAATAATAAGATTCAGACCTAAAAACCAAACACACTTAATGGGTTGAATCTGAATGATTAAGATTCAAACCTCCATTAAGTGCAAACAAATGAGGCCTAACACTGATGAATCAGATGACAACACAAACTAGAGAGTGACTAATCATTTGAGAAGCCAATACAGGGAGGGGAGCACAAGTTGGTCCATTTACACCTAAACTGCTAAAACAATGCATTTGTGGGTACCCCCCACCCCCAGTATTCAAGAGCAACAACAGCTACTATGTCTCAATCCCAAGCAAGTTGGGGTCATGAAAACTCGTCCATCCATGTGGCACTATTTAGAACCGTCTCATTAAAGCCAACTACCCAAAAATTAAAAGTAGCTTCATGGTCTTTAAAGTGCATTATCCTTTGTCAAATGTAGCCATAATATTGTCACCCCACCTTCATTGAATGCCTGAAGCAGTTTGCGGAGCTATCAATTCAGCACTAAAAACAATGTTGCCATTACATTCATGGATTTGTATTATAAAATACACAAACACATCCATCTAATATAAGAAAACTCTGAATGCAACATCAAGTGATTTTGATAGGATGAAATTCAGTGGTTAGAGAACTGGCTGATGGTGTAAGTGACATCTCAATGCCTATTCTAATTTGATCAATGTCATCCCACTATGTCCAATTGAACCAGAGAAGTTTAGAGTATTTCAAATTATCAGATAAAATGGCCTCTCAGAAGTTTATATGTGTTACTCTAATTAGTCTTCAGCTTTTCCTGCTTTTAAGCATAGCTAAAGTCCAAGATAAAGCAAATGTACATTATTGAAATATACACTCCATTTGCAGAATAAGCTATTTATTGCTCAAACACAAACAAAAAAGTTCCTAAATGCATGAAATTTCTACCAATTTGAGGGTCACAAAAGAGGACTCTAATTAACTAATGGAAGCAAATAAAAACTAGTACTCCCTCTGAGTCAATTTGTTCATCTTCCTTTACTTTTTAGTCCGTAAAAAGAGTGCATCTTTCCTCTCTTTTTTTGGCAACTCTTTAGTTCCACTTCCTACATGGCATCATGTATAAGATCACAAGATTAAAGTATATTTTGATACATTATCATATCTTTAGTTTAAGACCCCAAGATTGAAAAGTAATTTCTTTCATTCCCTTGTTTCGTCTTACTTTCTTAAACTTCGTACCAAGTCAAAACCAAACAAACAAATTGAAAACGGAGGGAGTACTAGATTAAATATTCTCAAACACATTGGAGAAATTTGATTTCATTGTGAAAAGACAAATCTTGTGTTCAGAAACAAATCAAAGACTTGAGAGAAAAAGAAATGAAAGAAGAAAGTAAATCAAGGACTACAATAAAAGGAAAAAAATTGAGGAAAAAACTTAACAAAATCAGCACACTAAAAGACTCAAAACTTTACACTGTAGCGATTTGCCCAATGCAAGTAAGTAAATAGTACTAGTACTAGTAATTTAGAAGAACCCCACATTTCAGCTTTCTAATATGCATCAAAGATCATCACTTTTGGCCAAAAAGAGATGAAATGATAAAGGAAAACACACCCCAGACTTACAAAATTATCATAAATTTCTTGTTTAGGAGTGATTGGGAAGGAGGCATTGTAAATTTACCATGGTGGGAGTAAGCAAAAACAGCTCTGTAAGTATAGATATGGTCTCCTGGTTTGATCTCACTTCTGTCGACTCTGTTTGTCAACAAACCCATCTTCTCTCCCTCTTCCTTTTACTCCTCCCCAGAATGCAAATGTACTTGGAATAAAGTTGCACTCTTTAACAACCCCACCCACAAAAAAAAAGATTTATTAATCAAAGAAATGTAGTACATTTCATAATGAAGACAAAATGACGTGGTAGAAGGTGATTGGCTCACCGAAGCATCTACTCGACAAACGTTACCGATGAAAATTATTACCGATTTGCTTTTTCTGTCTCTCTTCATCTCCTTTTGACTGCTAGGGTCAGCAATTGAAATCACTGAGCAGGATGAAAGAACTATTTCCAATACATTTAAGGACCCTTTTCCGTTTTACTTTTAAATTTTTTGGATAAAAGGGACTTTGAATTGTCAAAAGTAAAGTAGGTTCAAGTGAAACTGTATATGCAGATGCAATTCTTTGCCCCTTTGGTAAGGCAAGAATAATTTTCAAAGATTATTCTAGTAGACAGTAGACACATAATACTAAATGAATACTGCCAAACTCGGAAAGGAAGGAGTCCATAACAAAGCACCGTTCAGCTTTTGCGTTCCTTCTAAGAATTTGATTCGTTGCTTTTTGAGTGAGTTCATTAAAACTAGAAATATATCAGGAAATTCCGTGGTACATTTGCGTAGATACCGAAGCTCTCTCATATTTGGATCTCTCTGTAAAATTCTACCTATAGGAGACTAGTGCAATGATAGTGTGTATACATTTTCAAATGACTACTGTACTAGTAATTAACTGACAGAAGAACTTTAGCTAGTTCTCCAAGAAGATTTTCCAACCATAGATTTTCACGTCAAATTCAGAAGTATTCCCGAGTGAATGTTTCAGTTTCTCAGCTGACTCAGCACTTTTTGCCAATAACAAGGCGAAACCCCCACCACCTGCACCTACAAGCTTGTATCCACAGCAATAGTGATCACAGAATGCGAAAAGCTTATCAACAAACTCATTGCTGCAGAAAGGATCCAGCTCCTGATGTAATCTCCATGCCTCCAGCATTATGTCCCCAAGGGCATCAATGTCGCAACTCATTAAAGCTTCTCTAGCAATCTTTGCAAGTTCAGTCAGGCGCTTGATACTCGAAACAAGCAGGTTGTCTCGTTGAAGGTAACGAGTAACCACCTTATGCAGCACTTGGTGTGCAAGTCGAACCTGCATATACATTGTCAACAGCTGAAGTTGATAAACTCTAGAACAGAACTAGTAGTTGGATTGTAATGGGTGTAAATTTGGAGATGAATTAATCACTAAAAAAATATGAGCACCATGATAAATGCAAACGTGAAACACAAAAACTTAACAAATCCGATGACTTTAGTTACAGTTTACAACTTACTTGACCAGTGAAAACTACAAGAAGCCGTTGCTGCAACTCCTTTATTAACTGAGGAGAAGCCAAGAGGGGAATGACTTGAAGCCGCAATGGTATTCCAGGAAAACTTGCAGTAAATTTAATGCCAGCATATAGACCTCCAATTTGATCTTGCCAACCACCTCCTGTGCCCATGAGCTGTTCTAGGACTAAAACAAGTCTTGTGACATTTTCGTTACTTTCGTCTCCATCAGTAATACGTAAAAGCCCTTTGACAACGGCTGCTGCTAAGATGCTCGAAGTTCCCAAGCCACTACCCCTAGGAACATTGGCCCAAGTCCTGATTCGCAAGGCCACTGATTGAAGGATCTTTTCATGGATAACACTGGTTACAAGCAATGCAGATTTTACAAGACGAAATGGATCACTGATTTCAAATGGAAGGGTAATAGATGATAGATCTTCAATTGATAACTGGTTTCCAACATCATCACTAATAAATATCCCAGTCCCTTTCTCTATCTCTATCACTGTGCCAATAGGAAGAGAATTTTCCAATGTTATTGCCATGTTCAGAACACAACCAGCACGCTCTAGACTCCAAGGAGGTGTATCACTCCAACCCCCAACAAAATCCACTCGAACTGGTAGTTCAATCTTCACCGTCCTATGGTGGAAAGACTCACCGTAACAACCACTAGTATTACCAGGATTTGCTGCGATAGAGAACCAACTGGAAGACCCTGCTAAGTTTTCTGATAAAGAAATGGCATTTCATTAACAGATTGTGTTTAAACCATATGTGAAGCATTGCAAATTAAAGGAAAGGAAAGGAAAGGAAAGAAAAGAAAAGAAAAGAATAGGGGGAAGATAAAAGAAGCACCAGACTGTCCTGTCAAAAGAGTACCCAGATGTTCGAGAGAAATTAGATAACAGGTCTTAGAAAAACAGTTCTTGGATTTAGTTGGTCAGTGTTCGTAACAACTTTCAATATGTCATTTTACCTTTGAACCCGTATCTCACAGCAGACGCAGTTTCATCAGCAATGGAAGCCCATACTTTTTGCTCAGTTTCAAGTGCCATCTCTTCATTGCCGCACGCTCGCAGAAGATCAGCATGAACTTGATATGCTCTGCTCTTAGGAAGGATTGCTGAGTTTTGCGCTTGAAGATTTGGGCAATGGGATAGAAATCCTTTGCAAACTTCAATTCCGGTTGATTCCTTTTGAAGAATCTCTTGGCACAACTGACTTAAGTTGCGGCCAAGTAAGCCGAAGTTAAGGCAAGCATTGACAATCCCTGAAGCTAAATCAGCCTGATGATTACTTGAACCTAAACACATGTGTGGAAAGTTGATGGATTTATGCAACTCCTCCAAACTAATCCGCTGGGACCGCTTCCATGAAGAACGCAGGGTTTCATTTCTTTGTTTGTCCAAGCCCATTAACCATGACGCCAAGGTGAGCATTTCAAAGTACGGAAGAATAGGGAATATTTTGGCATTCCACAAGCATTTTTCCAGAGTATTCTCTGAGGTCCACAGATCAGTATCTTGAATGCCTAGATCATCTAAAACCTTCCTCCAGGGTTTTCCACAAAAGGTACCATTTGAGAGTGGAATCTTTGGGTTATCATGGATGCCACAGTACACAATAACTCTTTCCGTGCGTTCCACTAAAGGAACCTCCCAAAAGCAGTGACGATCTGGAAGCATAAATCTAAATGGAACCTTTTCTGTCATATCACTGGCTGCTGGCACATTAACACCAACAACAATAGACTGGGAACCAATCTGTATACCACCAGAAATGAAGGAATCATAAATGAGAGAGTCTTCTCCTATAGAGACTCCTGGCTCTATTTTACTGGAAAGGATAATAGCTGAGGCAGCAATATCAGAAACATTAGTTGCTGGAATAGAACAGAAGTGCCTTCGACCAACAAGTCCAGCACCAGTTTCCCTCATGTGGTCTAGAACTTCACTAGATGTTCCAAAATGTAAGAATAATAGATCACCTGCATCAAACTCAAGAAAAGAAGATGAGTTTAATTCTAAAAATCAATTTACACGTATCATAAGCATAGTAAATGCACACTTAAGGTTTCCATGGAGTGCAACAGTAGATATTTTATATGAATAATACTGTTTTGATCCATAATTCTTTAACCAAGTTTGATTAAGTGAAATTCCTCTAGAATTTTCAAATCATAGAGTCCTAAAGTAATAGTATTTAAGATCCACCTAACTAGTTAAGTGACTTCTGAATTATTAATGTCAAGTATGTCACCTACAAATCGAGTCCAAAATGGATTAGCAATCCCATTATGTTTCAGGATTTTAAGACTAGGATATTCCCATTCAAATAAAGTCACTATATGATTAAGTGATTTCATTAAGACAATCTCTTGATCAACTCACGACTCTTGTATTTTTGGAATGCATTTCAAAAGAGTGCTATTTTCCAAAAAATAATAATAATGGGATTAGACCACCCTTGTTATTTAAGTAAAAGATCTACATAATATTTTTAAGACAGAATTGAAAAAATATACTTTACATCCGCTGACTATTTTTAGTTAAAGAAGCTGGGTAGACGGCTATTTAGGTTAATGCTTCTTTACACACAAGAAACAAGGAAGCAGACTCTGAAAATATGCAATGACTTAGGAAATTACTAACATCATCACACAGTCAACAACATTCAACCTACAAGCACAATAGCTGAACATCTCTTGTTCTCCCAAATTGTTGACAAGTTCATCACCCAAAGGGCGGGATCGCAACCATTCATGCTTTGCTGGTACCCAAGCGGCTACAAGGTCTTCATACAAACTCATCTGCCCAATAACAGAAGTCAAAAAACTTAACTCACCTACATAGATCAAGACCCACTTGAATGTAAATAACAAAACTAAACTATGACTTTAGATAACTGGAAGAGTAACTTCTTTTAACTGTGCCAATACAAACAAAGTAGAAGTGCAGACACTATAGCAAGAAAGAGAAGAATTTTCTGCAACATATGGAGCTAAGGTATGTCAAACTTATGATTGAATGAGAAATAACAAAATCTACCCCAATAGGTTACTGAAATGGCTGCATGTCAAATAGCATCCAGATTAGGGAAACGGTGCATAAATAAAGATATATGATGAAGAAAAAGAAAGTCATTAGGGAATTAAGAGTACATCAGAAATGGAGGAAACAAAAAAATTATAGGATGAGCAAATTTCATGCTATATTAAACATTTGTTATTTTACAGGCCAAGTTAGAGGTAGGGCATATGTCATGCTATATTAAATCCTCCATTATTGCATCTTCAGAAACTAGCTACCAAGAAAATATCCACCTTATGTGCAAATTATCCTAGGAAAAGATATTAAAAGACTCAAATGGCTGTGCACTCAGTTACTTGAAGTGCTTTTGCCAAAACTACAGAACATTTAACAGAAAGAAGAACGAAAATTTCAATAATTCACTCTTTGGCCATAAGAAAAGCATGCTTTTGCGAAATAATACACCTCTGCACATCAAATGAAGTATCAATTATCTAGTATGATAAACTTCTCGCAATAAACGTAGAATACTTCTTCTTAGAGAAGAGTATACATTTCCAAGTATTTGATACTGGTACATGGAATACAAAAAAGAGTCTAGTAAAGCCACTGATAAATGATCACTCGCCTCTTTTTTCTTTTCCAGAAGTTCTGAGGTCATTGATTGGCTCGAACAGGCAAGTTTTACTAGATTTAGCCATGCCTGACCTCTAACTGCTATTATCCCAGTATCAAGCAATGTTCTACCATCATCCAGAATAGCTTGGTGCCTAACAAGCTCGTCCAAGCAAGGTTTCTGAAGCAGATTCTCCACCAAGTTGATGGAATAAGTATCATTTGAAATCCCAGATTTTGCTGCAACTATAACACCATGATTGGAAGCAATGTCCAGAGTAATAGGGACAGTCACAATGCAGGATGCATCCTTCGGCATAACCATAGTTGAGGCATCAAAACAAGGAAGAACATCCCCAGTCATTGTAAGCATCCCACCTGCAAAAACTCTGACTCTGCTCAAAATGGTGTCTCATAAAGAAACAGATATTATAGCCCAGTACATTAGCGAAAAGTTGACATATAAGTAGATAGACTATGTTTTTTAAAAGAACAAAAATATAAGCAAATTAATCAACTATCTTATTGAAAATAAGTATCACTGATTATGCATGCTGATTATTTGATAGGGTTAAGAACCTTCATTCTCAAAAGCTTGTCTTGCGCAAGATGCAATAGCAAGGATGTGATCAAAGAGCAGGGGAACTGGTCCATCTTGGTCATCAGCTGCCAAATAAGGAAGTGGCAGAAACACTTTTCCCATAGGATTTGCCCATGGTACCCTTTTAGAATCACCTCCAGCATGAAGTAATAAGATGTGTTTTTTGGCAATCAAGTCGATAAATGATGGAGAAGGTTCTTTCCTCTGAGAATTTCTGCACTGTATCGAAGAGAAGCAAGTGATTTACTTACAAAGTTACACCTGCTCCTTGCTGATGCATGATAAATTGATATCCCAAAAAAGATAGCAAGAAGCACTTGCGCGGCTGGTATCTAACAGTATGAAATCAGGGACTGTTCAATGAAGTTGGTAGCCTAAAGTCAAATCTTAGTAAGAGTTCTCAAGTATATTCAATAAAACTAGTTTCTGTGTGTGTCACACGTGCATCCCATGCACCACACGTGTATCTCATGTCAATTAGTAAAACTATTTTAAATTTTACATACATATTATTGTTAATTATGTGTGTGTGAGTTCCTAAAATTTAGGGGATTAAAGCACTTGCAATAGTGACTTGTTTTATTGAGTCGGCCCTGCCTCCACCATCTGTCGGCCAAAGGCCATGGATGGAGAACTTTTCCTTAACAGTAGTTATGCACAATGCATAAAGTAGGAGACCAGTGAAGGACGTACTGTATAACCTGATAATTCTGCTAACCGGTAACATGTGGACAAATAAGAGTCAACAAAAAGAGGATTATCCATGCTTCCTAGCAATTATATTGTGTGTGTGTAAGGATGATGTGCATGTGGTGATATGATCTACTCATGTCTAGTACTAGCTATTTATAAAGGATTTCAGAAACTGTTGCAGAAGGAGAAATGATTCTGCAAAAACCTTTCATAAATATGAAGTGCTAAGAAGCTGGAACAGAGATGGCAATGCAGTGAAGAAGGAGGAGAGATGGAAGATGGTCCCTGCATGTATTTGGTGAACCATATGTAAAGAGAGGAATCAGAGATGTTTTGAAGGCAAAAAGAGCAACATACATAAGATCAAGATAGACTGCTTAGGCCTTTACTATTTTCGTGTAAACAAGTAGTTATAGACAGCACAGAAGATGTTTTTAATGCAATTGATTGGCTGTAATTAGAATATTAGGATTTTGTAAAAGAGAACTTTTGTGATGGGGGACTACATTTTGTTGTAGTTAACCTGTGGATATATAGAAGTAAAGTTTACCATTCTCAAAAAAAGTAAAAAAAATTGCATTAGTTTTAGTTTGTTGAGTTATACCTTTTTACTACTTCCATTCAAAATAAAATGTGTCAATTAATATTCTTGGTAAAATTTGGGACCCCCAACTAAGGCATATGGCTTACCGGCCCTATATGAAATTAGAACTTGGCTTAGTGATCCATTTAAAATCAAGAATTAGCTTGGGAATTCAAAGTTTCAACCAATGACATCAAGAATAGTGTTCACCCTTTTTCATTTAACTAATGGAGATACCTGAAAATCCTCTTCAAGTAAATTTTTTTTTTACCTTTTGTCAAAATTTATGTGTTTGTCTTGTATAGACTCATGACTTGCATCAAGATTTATATCAAACTAAGCTTTCGCAACCCGTATTCAACAGAGTTTCTGGATGGAGATTGGTGGGATTAAGTGTAAACTGGTCCAGTATGCCCAATGATAACCTAAGCATTTCGAGGTGTCACTGGAAAAAATAACAAAAATGTCGCTCTAATTCAAATGTCATAAGTAAAAGCTATGGAGATGAGGAATTTGGTCCAATGTATCTCAAATATATAGGCTTAGTGATGAGACCTGAAAAGGACAAGTGTTTTTGTCCAACACCTTTGACTAATACCCGGATTCTCATGTCAAATAAAGGAAAAATTTGAGGTTGATATATATACACCGTGCCTTTAAAATCCTAAATCACTCTGTAAAACTTTCAATTTCCCATAAGGATTGCATCAAAATTGGTACCTGAGATTCGAGAGAAAGCTGTTGGTAATGTTTAGCAAGTTCCAAAATGGCATGAAGAGTAGCAGCACCAGAACCGATTCGCTGGCCATGGGGATCGGGAACAGCGAGTGTTACGGTGGAATCGGCGATGCG
Organism: Solanum etuberosum; assembly: GCA_029582245.1. Lineage (NCBI taxonomy): Eukaryota > Viridiplantae > Streptophyta > Magnoliopsida > Solanales > Solanaceae > Solanum > Solanum etuberosum. The sequence continues at coordinate 19,426 of JAJONR010008223.1, forward strand.
ACCCATGCGTTTGGCACGCTTGAGCTGCCATTCATAGAGCTGAGCTTGTTCAGGGCTCGCAGCCGTGAGCACAATTGCATCCCACGTCGGAACCCTGACCGGGTGCCGTACCGATAATCTTAAATGATACCACGATTTCCGTAATATTGCAGCCAAGTCTGCTTTGACTCGGCTTCTATGGTTGTACTTCCTTTCCATTTCTGCTATTGTCGGAATATGACCGGAGAAAAACGCAGATCAGTAACAGAACATGCATATACTGCTTTGAAGCAACTTTGGATATTCTAAGGCCAAAAGTAGAATCAAATATCAGTTGATTGAGTAGAAAACAGTAGATCGGAATGGAAATTGAAGATATTGAAGGACAAAAGAAAAATGTATGACAAAGCATTAAAAGAATGGCGTCGCCCGGACTCGAACCGGAGACCTTCAGTGTGTTAGACTGACGTGATAACCAACTACACCACGACACCTGATCTTTGAAATTCTCATATATATAAAATTCATAGTAATTTAATCAAAGATCTGGCACCAAGCAGTCAACCTCCCACAACAATCGCTGCTTTGATCATCTTGTATGCTAAATTTATAAATATGAATGTCCTTAATAAACTCTACTACAAGTTTGAATATCGTTTATTGCATAGCTAATTAGTTATGCTTTCAACCTCTTTTGTTATATCAAAATTAATAATTTATGTTCATGTCAGTGATACATCTTTTTATTTCTTAAATCTTGTATCGATCCAAAAATCTTTCTATAAAATGGGATGAAAAAAGTCAACGTAACATATAAGAAGGTGCATGTTCGATTGTTGATCGCCGCAAGTATTTATTTATTTATTTGAGTGATGAGCAAACATTAACAGAACAAGTGTTCGTTGGAGCATTATTTTCTCCCATTTTATTTCAAAAATTCCACATACCCCAAAATTATTACCTTTTCTCTTTCTCTTTCCTGCAGCTAAAAAAGTTAATCTATTTTTCTTCTTTGTCTATCATCACTTCTTATCTATAATAGTTTATACTTTTTTTCATTTTCTTTTCCCCCTATCATCTTTTAGCCCTTCTTTATCTTAATATTATATAACTTTTATTTGGAAGGGTTAATTAATTAATTGCATGAGGAATATATATATATTTATATGAAGAAGAAGGTGATGGTATAATTAATGTGAATTGGGATGACAAGAATTTCATTGTTGTTGTAAAGGATTTTTTTTTAATCTCTATGTCCTAATTAGCTGTTTAGCCTCGAATTTGAATGCCGATCACTCCACACGCGATCGGCATTCTATTTTTCCGAGGCATTTATCGACATGCAAAGTTGATATATTTGAATACCCTGTTTTGGGTTGTCTTTGTTCTTCTTGTTTTCTCTTTTCCTTATTCTTCCTTTGTTATTGTTTGCTTGATTGCCGGAATGAGTTTCGGGGCTGGATCAGGATCTTCTTATCATTCCGGCAATGGATTTGGAGTTGGAAGCCCTCTGCGGCGTTCTTCCAGTAACAAAGGCGGATTTTTAGGTTCATCTGCTAATGAGCGACCGGTCCACCAAGTTGATTATGTAGAGAAAGATCCTAAGGGTCGATATGTTCGGGTAATTCACTCTACTCTCTGTTGATTTTGGTATTACTTCTTCTTTATTGGGATTTTGAATATTATTACTCTATTAGAATGCAATCTGTTCTGATCCAAATTAAGGAATTATATAGTCTATCATAACCTAGTTTGGGATCAAAGCACAGCTGTCGTTGTGCTTAATTAACATACGTAGTTTGTCAAGTTCCAAAACTCGTTCCCCTTTTTTGTTTTTTTAAGAGCATAGCACATTGTGCTCAGATAGATGCTTTGAGCTGGTCTTAGCTCAGAGAGGAATGAATGCATATTCATTTCTTCTTTAGTTGGTTTGGATTTTTGGTCCTTTAATTTTCCATAATTGTTAAGCCATAAACATAAGCAATCTCGTGTATTCTGATGCAAATAAAATTCTTGATTTGCTGTTTTATGATCACGAAAAGGAATGTCTGAGCGTGCCCTTACTCTAATTCAAAATCCGTCTCTTTCTTTCTATTATAATTCCTCTCCCTCCTGTGCCTGTGAATTAAAGAAATGAGGAGGTCAGTCAAAAAAAAGAGAGAGAGAGATGTTAATTAGTCAAATGTCCAACTGATCACCCTGAGTAGTTTACCGCACAAATTGAGTTGTCATGACAATACCTTTCAACAACATATTCATCTGCACCTGAAAAGGGATCAGCCCAACTTCTTTGTTTGAAGCTTTGCCAGGAAGCTTCTACTTTCGGTGAGCAAGAGCTTATTTTATCGTTGCTTCTTCAACAACAGATTTCATCTAGGTGAAATATACAAAAAAAACTATCTTTATGTTGCTTCTTGAATTAACACAGAAAACTTCTTTTGAACTTTGAAGACGTTTTGCTTAGTTTGTGTAATCCCTTTTTTCCTAGCATTGGTAACACTCCAAGAGATGTGACATCTTTTTTTCTGTGGGTGAAGAATAAAGGCCAAGAAAGAGGCCAGCTTCAGCTCAAATCAATTTGAAGATATTTAATCAAATAGAAAAATCTTGGCAGCCAGGTAACAAACTACCCAAACTGCCTGCTCAAGACCATGCTACTCAAACAGACATGTATTGGACTTTTCAAATTGCAAACTCCTTTAGTCATCCTGCTTCCTAAATTTGGTTTTGGGAGGTGGGGTTCGTGTGAAAAGAAGAGAGTAATCAAGAGAGGATACTTATAAAAAGGGTGGAGACAGAAGAAAAGGATCTGAAAATACTGGTTTATGTTGATTATTGCTGATATGGTGATTTGAATAGTAAGTCCAATTCAACTGCGTTAGAGTGCTGAGTTTATGCTAATCCAAAGTATCTTTTTCTTTTTGCTGAATCACCAAATGGGATGATACTGTGAAATTTCAATTTCAAAATACAATATATAATTTTCTTTATAATAGAACATTAATCAAGGCACAAGTGAAACTCTCTGTAGTATTGAGATAGCTGTGAAAAGGAAAAGAAGGAAGGAGTATGGCATTCTCGTGTTTGCTTGAGGCTGAATTCTAGTTCTTTAGCAACTTAAATAGCCTTTTTGCTTCCAAACAGAAGATCTAAGAAGTCTGAATATTAAGACAAAATTGGAACATTATGCTGTTTAGCACTGAAAACGCAGAGTATTATTTCACTGACAATCATTTATATCACCTGCTTGTGTTTCCTCTACAGTACAGTGAAGTGTTGGGCAAGGGAGCATTCAAAACTGTGTATGTTCCAAAACGTTATTGCTGATTTTTATTGTTCCTTTCTATAGTACTAATTGTGTACTCAGAGCATAAAGCATTTTGTCTTTTTTATTAAAATTGTGTTTCAGCTACAAGGCGTTTGACTTACTTGATGGTATTGAAGTTGCATGGAGCCGAGTGAAAGTTGAGGATGTTTTGCAGTCGCCTGACGATTTGGGAAAGTTGTATGCGGAGATTCATATTCTTAAACAATTGAAGCATGACAATATAATGAAGTTCTGCGATTCATGGGTTGATGGCAAGAAGAGAACAGTTAACATGATCACTGAACTCTTCACATCTGGGAACCTGAGGCAGTGAGTTTCTCATAGTATCTCATTTTCTTTACTTACAAATTGTGTTGTCCTACAATAACTATGTGAGTTGTAATTTTCAGATACCGTAAGAAGTATAGAAGTGTTGATATGAAGGCAATAAAGACTTGGGCAAGGCAGATACTTCAAGGGTTAGACTATCTTCATAGTCAGAACCCTCCTATCATTCACAGGGATTTGAAATGTGACAACATATTTGTCAATGGAAATCATGGAGAAATTAAGATCGGGGACCTTGGATTGGCTACCATTATGGAGCAGCCTACTGTTAAGAGTGTTATTGGTATGGGTATTTCTTGTATTAATATGCTTTGAAATAATGTCCCCTCTTCTAAAACGCTAACTATATCTATTGCTCTGAAGGGACCCCGGAATTTATGGCCCCAGAGCTTTACGAAGAAGAATACAATGAACTAGTAGACATATATTCCTTTGGAATGTGTATGTTGGAATTAGTAACCTTTGAATATCCTTACAGTGAATGCAAAAATCCTGCTCAAATATTTAAGAAAGTTAGCTCGGTAAGTTTGATGAAGTTGCTTCTTTACTCTGTCTAGTCATTACATGTTTTTGTGAATCTAAGGAACTTTTATCCTCAGGGTGTTAAACCTGCTTCCCTCGGCAAAGTTACTGATCCCCAAATCAAAGGATTCATCGAGAAATGCCTGGTTCCTGCTTCTCAGAGGTTGCCTGCCAAGGACCTTCTCAAAGATCCCTTTCTTCAGTTCGAGAATTTAAACGGGCCAATCAATAGTCTGTTGCAATCACCTTACCAAAGTCCAAGATCATTAAGTTCATTGAAATCTGCACCTCAGTCGATGGATGTAGATTCCGATTGTAACCAATCAGTATGTACAGACTCCCATTGTGGAAGTCCTTGTGCTCCAACATTGGAGTTCCAGAGGTTTCATCATAATAATGAATTTAAATTGACGGGTAAGAAGAATGATGAGAACTCAGTTTCATTGACCTTGCGGATTAAAAGCCCTTCGGGTATGTAGATGCATTCCAATTCTTTATTGTTTTTATTTGCCTGGCATTTTGGAATCAAATGGCTCTTGTTTATTTAAAGCCTTAAAAATTTGCAGGCAGAGTAAGGAATATACACTTCAATTTCTATCTCTATACGGACACTGCACTCTTAGTTGCGGCTGAGATGGTTGATCAATTGAAACTAGATGATCATGATGTAGATTTTATTGCTGACTTCATTGACTATCTAATAATGAAAATTGTGCCTAGTTGGAAGCCTTCAGATTATCATTCTAGTGGAGGGAGAAGTCAAAGAGAAGAGGCTCTACAGAACTACCTAACCTTGTCGCCCTTACCTACCACATCCAATGCTCGACAAGATGATATTCCAGTTCTCAATATGAATAACCAAACTAGCAGCACTACTCATCAAGTTGATGAAGATAAATTGTATGCTAATTCAAATGGCACTTCTTGTCGTGTTACTTTTGCTTCCCCTTCACATTTGGCAAGTGTGATAGATGGAGAGTCTGTTGCTTCTGAAGTTATGGGAAAGATTTCTTCTCTAAAAAATTCATTTGGATTTGGCGATTACTTTACATGTGCAGAAGTAATCTCTAAAGGTTCTAGTGGAAACTTATCGGAGCTGGATTTCATGGGCTTGTTTCATGATGAATGCAAGTCACAGGGAAATTGTGGCGATTATGTAGAATGCATGTTAACAAATGGATTTGGAAAGAATCTGGAGGTGACCTTGACAGATACAAATAGAGCTTCTAAATGCATGAGTTTGTCAAGCAACTGTTCATTTTTATCGTTAGTATCGAAAGATGAGGAGAGTGAGTTAAAGTTGGAGCTTGACACAATTGAATCACTATATCGACAATGCTATCAAGAACTCTCAAGAATGAAGCTGGAGGCATTAGAAGCTTGCAGGAAGAGATGGATCACAAAGAAAAAGTTGGCATGTAATTAATTGAAGGAGAATAGCTAACAACAATTCATTCTTTTTTTTTTTTCCTTTTCTTAATTTGTGATCACATATTTGAATCCGTGATGGATTTTGTAAATCTTTTTTTCAGACCTATCTTCCTTCATACCCCTTTATTTGTGTGGGTGAAGATTATATGTACTTTGTATAAAGTGTGTATATAGTCGTTTAGTTTTGCTGGTTTTTAGCCTTATTAAAACTCTTCTTCTTTGGCCATGGTTAGGCAAATGTTGGAATAATTGACTTGTAATATATGTTCATCATGCACTTTTTTTTTTCATACAAGCTACTTATTAAATTGAATGTAAGTATCCATAACCCAGAGGTTTAATTAGATCGACTTAAAACGAAAATTATGAACTACAATTTGGCAAATTGATACATAAATAGCCTCTTGCTTTTGTTTCAAAATCTCAAAACACATTCATTGCACAAAGTAAAACAAAACATAATATATTAACACATAATTTTTGTTATGCTAAATAACGAAGAACGTATGATTGTGTAATATTTGAAACCATATGAGAGGTATTTATTACAAGTTGTAACTTCGAGGGAAGTTTGTGAAATTGTTTCAAAATATAAATATGCAAAAAAATAACAAAATTAAAATTTCGAGGTAAGATTTAATTTTACAGTAGATAAATACGATAACTCGATAAGATTAGTTAGAATCAAGATTCAAGCATATCCTCTTTGGTATTCAAATCCGTTTATTCTTCTCAGTCTTAAATGCAATTCTATATATATTAATAACCAAATAATTGCTTATAAAGTTCATTATTTTTCCCTATAATTAAATCATAGAAGTTTTGTCAGATGGATAAATCAGTTGGATTACGAGGGTATTGCTGCTTCAATTGCCGGAATATTGTAGCAGATCATAATGATATCATTGACAAGGAATTTTTAGTTAAGTACATTAATTGGTTTCTTCTTTTTCTTTGCAATATTTGTTGGTTCGCTTTAAACCTATCTAGACGCGCATATCTCATTTAGTTGTTATAAACAATTAGTTTAGTAATTTTATGATCATAACTAATGGGCACCATTGAATTACAATTTTTTTTAGATATTCGTACTTGAAATTAACTATATGCATAACTAATGATTTACCATAAATATTTTATTATTTTATTTTTATACATGATATAATTCTTGCAAAATATTATTACATAGTATTTGAGTATGGTGTTGATCATTGTTATAGAGGTAGAATATTGTTATAGAGAAGTAAATAAACCATGAAAAATGGATTCTAGAGAAATAATTTGTTTTTTTTATGATATGTAGGGCATACATGAAAAGGGTAGTGGACGAGCATTTCTATTTTCTCATGTTATCAATGTTGTTGAGGAGCCTCCATATTACATGGAAATGATAAGTGGTACTCATGTGGTGTCTGATATTTTATGTGCTGAATGTGGCAAGAATTTGGGCTGGAAATACAAGAAAAGTTTTCGTGATGTTAACAAGTACAAGGAAGGCAAAATTGTCATAGTCAAGTACAACGTCATCAAGGTTTAGGTTGTTCATCCTCCTTTCAATGATACGAATGTAAATTAATTACTTTTAGATAATGTTTATGTTTAAAGTTTTGAACTTTGACATTTATACATTAATTAATTATATATGCACTAGATTTGGGGTCAATTTGAGATGCTCCATATGGTTTATTATAAAGTCTATGAGGGTTATCACTGAAAAAAGAGACCCCAATTAGACTTAGATATAGAGAGATGGAAGCCATTAAGAATGACCCTTTGTATGAACAATTGACAAGGGAAGTTAAATAGTACTAGTAATTGACAATTGAACAAAACTCGACTCCCTCAACTTGGACTTGAAAAACATCCTCTTTGCCTTTTCTAGTGAAGAAAAATCCAACAAGTTTTTATGTACTGACGGTATTAATTTATTTTTTTCTTACACAATTAGACGCGTTTATTCCGATAGTAAACTCGGCCTTAACCAACATTTTTTACTCCCCTTCGATGGGATCATAACCAATTATAAAAATCAAATTATACTGATTATGTAAATTCTTTAAACCGATATATATATGACTTAAATTCCAACAAATATTATGGGACCAAAAGGATTTTAAAATGAGAAGATAGCTAGGAAGCTTCAAACCAAGGAAAAATCCTTGTGACAAGTTTGACACTTTCCGTTAAGTACCCTGAGCTTGAGCTTTCTTTTGTACCGTAGATATATCGCCAAGCACAAATTAATTAGAAGAGAATGGAAAGCGAAGTTGGTAAAATATCAAGACTTGTAACCGGTGATGGCGGATAAGCTGGACGTGGATACATTTGTCAAGGAGCTATGTGGAGGATTCAGGCAACTGGCTGACCCACAATCAAATTGATCACGCCTCTAGTTTGCAGAAAAACTCTGGATTTTGGGGATGGACGGAATGAGCAGAGGCTATGGTGAGACGAGACTTGGATGGTGAAGGGGCATTGGACGAAAATGAGTTTTGCATCCTCATGGTCAGACTTAGCCCAGAGATTATGCAAGATGCTGAGTTATGGCTTGAAAAAGCACTCCAACAACAGTTCTTGGCACACCAGGGCGGAGACACTGATATTGTTTGAATGGGTGCTGAAACCAAATAACCCAGATTATAATATCGGTTTTACTCTCTGAAACTTGAACTAAAATTTTTCATTTCCATCGGATCAGTGTAGTTCCAGAAAATGATGGCATTGGTATGATTTTTCTGTTTACATTCTTTCAGTACAAATTGTACTAGAACGTTACTTTGATGCTGCACAACCCATTTAAAGTTGGGGCAACAATCAAAACGAGAGAAAGAAAAGGCAGTATAAACAGCAGACATCAGTTGGAGCATAATGCTATATCGTCCCAATTTGTGCTGAATGTCATAAGTTAACAAGTACTTTCTTACATGTGTTCCTTTTCATTCAGTCATGAATACGTGCAAACTGCTCTAAAAAAAAAAAGCGGAGGCAAGGGTTCCACCATGAAAATGTTTCTCAACACCCAAATTGAACTGCCAAACTCTCTTAAGTTTAAGCAAATACAAAATGCTATAAACAATCCATTACATTCATACACAGCATCTATTTATATTACGATACCAGAAAGGAGTAGTGATCTTCATCTGATAAAGTACTGCTTCAAGTTCTTTACCTCCGAACAGGAGACCTGCTGAAGTTATGGAGGAAAAAGAAAGTGAACAAAAGCTCTCCAATTTATTTTTGATAAAGTTAAAAGTGAACAAAAGCTCCCCACTTACAGCAAATTACAGAACTTCCTAAACAGCAGCTAGATTCAAATAGTAAAATAAAATTTTCTGTCAGACACTACGAATCTACCTGCGATAACTTCCATACTCGGGACTCCTGTACCGATCATATGATGAACCATTGTATTTGTCATATGCGAGGCTACGAGGACGACCATAATCAGGACTAGGTCGACCCCTGCGATACATTGGGCTTGGTGACCTTCGGTAAGGACTATCATCATGCCTGCCATAGTCTCTTCTAGGGCTATCATACCTGTCACCCCTCTCGCCATCATCCCTCAAAGCATACTCTACAGAAACAACTCTGTCGAGGATCTCACTGCAAATGCCAAAAACTCACTTCTTGTCAACAAGAAAAATAGCACAAAGTAGACATGAAATTGCAATATAAACAAACAGAAGAAAATGCAGTGACAACCTCATGTGTGTACACTCCAAGGCTTTTGAGGCATCTTCCTGATTTTCAAATTGCACAAACGCAAAATTTCGGCGTATTCGAACATTAAGGATCTTTCCATACGGTTCAAAGTGCCTCTCTATGTCACGCACCCTAGTGCGAATAGGGTCAAAGTTAATGACAAACAAAGATCTTGTTGGTCTTTGGTTTGCTGCAACCTTGGAATCATCACAAGGTCGACCACGGTCACCCTGCCAAAACAAAGATACAAACCATAGTTCTTACATAAACTGTTGACTACAACTTCAATCCTATTGTCTCTTGGAGAAGGTGATGGATGACATTTACCGAATTTGAGAAGTAAAGAGTGCAAGGAAAATACCTTTGCCCATTCCACTGATAACCGGCGCTTGTCATACCCAAATGGCATGTTATCAAGACTACGGATGGCATCAGCGGCATCACGCTCATCCTCAAAGTAGACAAACGCAAAGCCTGTAGTTGTAAAGACACCATTATAAGTTCAACAAAAAGCAAGACAAGAAAGTTTGAAGTCTTTTGAGCAGAGTGTACATCACTAAATCAAAGCCCTCATCCCCTTTAGAAAATAAAAAAGTACAACACCTGCAAGTATGTGAAGGCCTGATGAAAGTAAGGAGAGAGAGAGGCCTTGCATGAACAAAATCATGATGATGATGAAGTCTTATTAAAGGTTTAAATCCAAGAAGTCAAGCCTGAGTAGTCATTGCGAAGCATGCTTCACCAATTTCACAGCACGATTCAGAATATGGAGGCAAGGCATGATAGAATTCATTGATCCGCTTATTAATAGTGGTAGGCATGGCATGAAGAACAGATAGATCCCACCACAACCATTCTTGGAAATGGCAACATGGGCAATGAAGTAAGTGAATGACAGAAGATTGATCTAAGAAATGCAGAATGATTCCATCATTGAGGAGTACAGGAAGACAGATAGGTTGCCTTGCAATAGAAGTTTTTGCAAGTGTTGAGCCATGATACAAGCTCTTTTTCCTTAGGAGATGTTCCTGCGTCAAAAGAAACACTTACAATATGGAGATCCTCCAAATGAATTTCACATTTGGCTCCCCACCATGTCTTACCAGGTCCTGTGTGCACATACATAGCTACAACAAAGTAGCTATGTACCAAAGCAATTACATTTAAGCAAAATATCACTATCGTGTATCCAGAAAAAAAACACTATACTCATATATTGGGAAGGGAGGATCAGCACGATAATATGAATGAAACTATTAATCAATAACCCCGATAGTACTCGTCCCAAACTGCTTGGGGTCAGATATATGAAACCTGGCAAGACATGGATTACTTATCCATATGTTTACACTGGTGACTAGTGACTATCAGCCTACTCCTTTTACACAAACTGGCTGTGGCGTTCAAAAAACAAAAAGAAAACATTAATAGCTCCAGAAAGGTCAACACTGCCAGGATTTGAAAAACAAGTGTCCTGACATTAAAGGATCATGTAACTCTAACAACTGAAGATATAGTAACCTAATGTATTTTAATTTGCAATACAATTGCATGAATAAAGCTAATTTAGGGTGTTATTTTCTTGCTACTCTGTTTTAAACAGTACCATTACCAAACAAAAGTAATACACCTAAAGAACACCCATCTCCCCAAACACCCTCCAGGAAGAATGCTACAAAGAATCTCCAACAGAAAACACTAGTTACATCTATGCACTGTGAAAAAATGAAACTAAATACAAAGTAACCTATGCATAAATCCCCTACTCCTATGTGCCCTCTTTGATGAATTTATCATCTCAATTTTTTGTACAGTTTCCTCTAGCTATTATTTTTGTATGTATCTTTATTAGTCATATATATCATCAAGAATAAATGCATTAAGAAGCCAACACAATTAATCTTAACCCTTCAAATGAACATAAACAATCAAGCAATCAACTCCGCCTCAAAGGAACAACAGTAGAATAATAAAACTAACAAAATCAACAAAGAAGAAAAAAGAAAAAAAAAGACAAAAGGGTTACCAGATTTCATGTCAACACGCTCGATCCTTCCATACTTGGAGAACAATCGCTCCAGTTCTGGTTGACGTGTATCATACTCGATATTCCCCACGAATAAAGGCCTCATTTTCGACTCCAAACTATTGTTTACCTGAAAAAAAATTAATCAACAGCGCTGTAAATGGATTTGTGTACAAGCAAAAAAAAATTCCTTACTATCAATCAATGAATTACATGTCAATTCCAACCTATGAATTCCTCTTTGGCAATTTCGCTTCATACAAACGATTTCAAGTAGAAATTAGGGTTAAGGGGAACGGAAAATATTTACCTGGAAATCCTTAGAACTCAAAGAAAAGCATTCGTCTTCCAGAAAAGTTGTACGGGGACCGAAACAGCTTAAATGTTACTTTTGGGCCTGTTTCGAGCCTGCGGGTGGACCAAAGCCCAACTTCATTGGAAATTGGGAGAAAAAAGGAGAGAAATTCACTGATTTCCCTTTTTAAGTGTTCGGGTAGGATACAGTAGCTAGCGTTTGGCCAGAGATTTCCAAATATTATTTGTGTTAAAATTTGAGTGAAATTTCACTATGTGTTTGTTCATAGTATTTGAGAAGCATAATTTATTTTTTTAGAAAATGTGATTTATATCCATAAGTTTTAAAAACTATCAAAATTAACAATATGTTTGTATTACAAAGTCAATTGGATTTTCATTGCAACAAATAACAAGTAGTGTCCATGACATTGGAGCAATATGGTAGTTCGGAGTGAAAGCAACAAGCCTCATTCCATACATCGTGAAGTAGACAAAGCACGTGACTTTGTTATCCTGAGTCGATTGTTCATCATTTTCATCAATAACTATATTATCACTTTCATATTCATTGAATATTCCATCACTACTTTGATGTTTAAGTAAAAAATTATGTAATACAACGCAAACTACTATAGAGGGTGTTTTTGTAAAAGATAAAAGCTTGGTGTAGAATTTAAATTTTTAAAAGATCCCAAATAATGAGATTTGACCCAAATAGTAGTTTTTTCTAGTATTTGGAAATTTGGGTTATTTGCCAAATAATGACAAATTGTATGGAAAACACTATTTGCCAAATTTTCTTCCAAATTTTACTTGAAAAATTTATGGCCAAATGGGTGTAAAATTAGATTGATATGTAGCTTAAATTGACTTATAAAATATTTTATTAATTAAAAAGTTTGATTAGGTACTTGAGCAAGTTATAAAATTAGAACTCAAGTAATAAGAATTGGAAAGTTTGGGTTATACCTATTGGCCTGTTTGTTAGCTAGTTTGTCCAACACATTTCAATTCAAGTAATTATTAAATAAGTTCCAAATTCGTTTCAACTCAACTATTTGACATTTTTAATGTATATTTTTTGTCATCGTTTTCAAAAAAATATGCAAAAATATATCTAGCTAACATAACTTTTATCTTCAGGTTTTCCTTCTTCATTCTTCTCCTTTTTCTTCCTAATATTTTAACTTTTTATGAAAATATTGTCATTGCTCAAAACCTGCAGTATTTCACAGCAAACGCAAAATAATTATGAGGTTAACAAATGATAAATACAAGGATTAATTCCATCGATTGTAACTAAACTTATTATTTATAATAGTCACAAAAACTCTCCATTTCTTATACTCGGGGTCATTTAGTTGGGAATAAGTTATCTCATAATTAATTATACCTGGGATAACTTATCTCATCACTATGGTATAAATGGTGGAATAGGTTATCCCAAACTTACAACTAAACATGACACCAAAATTCTATCCCTTGACTATTTTTCATACCAAAACTATTTATTTTTATCCCTCGTTTCAAACTATCCCATACTATACCGAATATATATATATATATTACATGTAAGTCATTCTATATTTAGTTGGATAGTCTTGTCATTTTCACTTAGCAGTTAGCTTTCTCGTGCGAGAAGAATTTGCAAGGTTTGTCCTTGACTTCTTTGTCCCTCGCTTGCAGTCTTGTACATCAGTCATCACATCCACACAAAAACTTTACTCCTAGATATTGTAAGCAATTAGTCTCCGGACTTCCCCATTTTCTATTTATTTTTCATTCGATAGTCGATATTTATATTGAAATTGAGTAAATTTAGATTCATGCATTGTAAAATTCATTTTTTTAAAACAATGCTCTCAATTGGACTTTTTCATTTTCAGAAGCTCAAAATCTCTAATTAACACTGAAGGGTTCCTAACTATTCCATCACTACTCATGTTACTATCACTGATTAAAAAACAAAAACGTTCGGTTTGTTATAGCTACAAAAAAACATTAGCTTTATCATACTTCCATGAGGGGAGAAAATTATTCACACTTGATATTTGTACTAAATCACATTAATTTATTAGTATAGGTTTAAATATAAAAATAAGGTAAAACAATATATAGATATGTAACTAATTCCAGTTAAATGATCATACGGCATATAATGACACATGTCATATATTTAGTGAATGCCTGATTGTGAGTAATTTTTTTATTGAAGTCATTCTCTTACTCCCTCAATAGAGTTACTGTTAACATATCAGTGGCGGAATCCGAGTCATCTTTGTTGAATAAGAGTCAATTGACTCTTCTTTCTCGGAGTTATAGATAGATCATTTCTTTTTTAAAGTATATGTATTATATGTTGATTATTTTGATATATTTATTTACTTATAATTTAAATATTTTTAATAAAAAATCGGATAGATTCTAATTGTTATTAGCTAGTTTGTGTAATTAAAGGGTTTCTTGCCTTCAAATATTCGTATTCAAAATGATAAAGGTTTTGGATCTTTCCTCTAAATGGAAAAGTACAACTTACTCAGGTTCTTCCACCACTTGCTTATGATCTTGTTAAGTCAAGTCAATTGAAGATTCTAGATATAGCTAAGAGAGCGGAAACAAGAACACAAGAGAATTGTTAGAAGGATTAAAATAACTTAGGGTTAATATGTAAATAATAATTGTTATGTAAGTGCCTGCATATTTACAAATAAGTCTCTTCTCTAGAATCTTAGAATATTCCAAAGACTTTCTACGTAATTCTATAATTTTTCAAGGAAAATATCTATATTTTTCTAGAATCATCCGCAAAAACAAGTCTTTTTCCTATGTAAACAATCCACATTGACAATTTTGTGCCATGTGGCACTTACATGACGCTTATGAAGCGTGATTATATAGTGGATTGTCACATTAGTTATTAGATAGATTGTTTTTTTAAAGTGAACTTGGAGACTTTAATTTATAACTATATATTGTTCATTTTTTTCCCCACTAAACATGTTCTTTAAGAAACCTCATCGTATGTGTCGCCTTAATTAGGATTAGCAGAGATAAAAGCGGTTGAATAAATCAATTCTTTCCTTCCTTTTAACTTGTCCCCTATAATAGAAATACATTTCATTTTTAGCATATCAAAAGTATCCTTTTCTTCGTATATTACCGTTATTAACATTAATTATTTATTCCATAAATCAATTTCCAAAATATAAGACTGAATATCAATGAGTATTATGGTAAAATATTTCTATTAATTATTATTTCTTGAAAAATATATAAATCTAAATTGAACAAATAAAAGCGAATGAAGAGAATATATAGTACGAAACTATTTTGAAAATAATAACCAGTAGTAATCTCTTTTGATTTATTTTTTAATCATAAACATTAAGCGTTATGAGTACATTTGCCAATATATTTTAGTGGATTTGACATTTTGACTTGACCCTTAACTAGTATGATCACCTTCAATGAACACCAAAAGAAATATTGGTTAGAAAAATCATTTCATCCTTTTTCTGTTTCTTTTTTAAAGCAAAGTGCGCTTGCTTTGAACACTTTGTTGTTGAAAAAAACAGCAAAGTGTGCTTGGCATTTTGAATTAGCCGGGATCATTCGAAAATACCTTCTCTATTATGGGTAAGGTTTGCGTACACTCCACTATTTTTAAATCTCAATTACAGAATTCTCTGGGTGTGTTGTTGTTGTTGCTCATTTAAAAATCATAATTAACGCAAATTGCAGTATCTCAATTTAAAAATCACTACACTAAAAATGATTTTCAGTGGCAATTAATCAAAGGTAATAATTTAATTACCGTTAAATATATACTTTTAAAGTCAATTAGCACTCTGTAAATATCCTAAAGCCTATAGCGACATTGGATCCAACGACAATTAACTAATGTTGATAAATTTTTTAGCACTCTTTGTTATATATATATATATATATATATTATCGTTAAAAACTGTTTTGTTGTAATGATATTTAATATACCATACATATTTATGAAATTTCATAAAACTAAAATATTTATAAAGGTCATCATTGAAGGGAAAGCAACCACTTTGAAGTAGTCAGTACGCTGACAAATACATAAATTACAAGACAACATAATCTTTTCAAAGAAAAATGATGGAAGGTGTTACGACAAACAGAACAGGTCTCAATTTATTATTCATCTAGATCAGCTACTTCACCATTATTTTACAAATATGCTCATCTTTGGAGAATATTGTTTGGTAAATTGATTATAAAATAAAGTAATCCCACTTATTCAAGATCTAAGAGTATAATCTATTCATTAAACTAAGGCAGGTGGTATTACTATTAAATCTGTAATATTAGCACTAGAATATGCCATGATGCGGTTTTCCATCACGAAGTTTCCAAGAAGATGTCTTAACTTGGAAAATTTGAGCAAAAGTACCAAATCTGACTTGGTACTAGTTGTTCTAGTACTATAGTCTCAGTCTCATCTTTTGACAACATCTTTTTTTTTTCTTCCAAAATTGATGGATAAAGAAATGAATTATTGGAGGTAACATTGGGATTGAAATAACAAGACATTATATGGAACCTAACGATTGTAAAATTTTAAATGAATCAGATAACCAAAAACTATATATTAAAAGAAATACAATATTTTGATATGATTTAACCAATTAACCTACATATGAAAAAAAGATTATTAAAAAAGAGAGTAGAAAACTATATAAATAGTAATCTACTGCTAAACAAAACTCTTAAAACTCTTAAAGAACCATATCGTAAATATTGTTATCGTGTTGTCTATGCGAATAAAGCCGAACGGATCTTCTATTACAAACGTCCAAAACATATTTTTCTAGAGAAATATAAATATGGGAGAATTCATTTCTACCAAGAAAACTTTTTTTCACCCAGACAGATAATTTTAATTAATGATAGAAAATTAAGATAAATCCTAACAGTAACTATACACAAATTATCATTCGACTTTTATTTTATCATACTATAAATAATTAAATTACCACTATTTATATTTATTCAACTTGCTTAAAATTCACAAAAAGTGATTAAACACTTTGCTTTTATCAAAAATAAATTTCACCTTATATTGGTGATAATGGGATTCTCCACTTTATAATCGTCTCCTCATTTCACCTACCTCCAATTTTATTTTATTTTTAAAAAAACCTTTTCATGATACCTAAGTAAAAGTGAGCGATTGTTTAGTTACAAAGATGGTTAAAAGATTTTTTGTGATAGTTAAATAAAATTGAATGATTTTTTTTTACAATGTTTGTTTAATTACTTTTATGATATTTAGCTAAAATTAAATAGATTTTTTATTATAATAATAATTTAGTAACCTTAATATAATAAAATGAAAATTAAGTGGTCATCCATGAAGCTAACCCGAATTATTCCATTTTTCCTTACCAAACAATGAAGAGAGTCAAAACGTAATCTTCTTGAATGGTTTTCTTATTCATGGTCTTTGCCTTTTTCCTAACCAAACTACTTTTAGAAGCTGTCCCACCATAATTCTTCAATTCCTATTGAGTCGTGGACAGAGTAGTTGCGGTAATTAGTTAATGATAATAATTAAATATGTATTTTTAGTCGCAATTAATATTATTTGTAAATGTCCTTAAAATTTATAGTGATATTAGATAATAGAACCAATGATAATTAATCAATACCAGTAAAAGTTTTCGCTCTTTATTAATGTATATATTTGTTATAATAAAAACTATTTTTGTGATAGAAGAAAAAAAAGTAAAAGCCGAAATTAGTCGTCAATATGAAAGCATACTTTGCAATTGAATGACAAAAATCTATATAAATGACGCTGTTTTATTTTCATTCTATTTTTTCTTTTAGTTTAAGATGGCATATTCTAATCTTTATCACTCCTAATATGCCCACATATCCATCTCAATATCCGTATTTCCACAACATGCATCCTCTGAATATGTAAGTACTTCATTGGCCAACACTCCACCTCATACAACAAGGACAGTCTAACCACCGCTTTATAGTTTATAACTAGCAAATGTTTGATTGCTTGATCAGAAACACTTTTATCCGATAAACTACTTGCTAAGGCATCTCCAACCTTAAACTCTATTTTACTCTCTAAATATAAAGTTCTCTATTTTATTTTTTCCAGACAACCAACTCCAACCCAATTCTCTATTTTATTCTCTAAAAAAAAATCATTTTCTCTCTCTTCAATATTATATTATTATTTCTATTTCATCCTTATTTTCTTATTTCATAATATAAATCTTTTATTTCTTTTTCCCAAATAATTACTATATACAATTTCATGTGAAATAAAATTATATTTTTTCAAAACTTTTATTTAATAGAAAATTATATTTTATTCTAAATTTCTAAATAACATAACTTGCAAGATAATATTATATAATATACAAATCAAATTCAAATAAAAGTGAAATACAATTACATAAACACTCAACTTTCAAAATTATTACGGTTCTCCCATAAATGCTCTATTAATGCATTACGGAGTTCAAAATGAACATTTTTGTCCTTAATTTTTCATTTTGTGTATTCTTTATAGTAAAAATTAATAATAAAATCAAATTATATTATTGAGGAAAATTAGAAAAAAATTAAAATATTATTAATTCGGGATGAAAGTAGTATATATTAAATAATATATTTTTTAAAGTATTATATTACATTTAAAAAGAATTATGAATACTAGATATTTAATTAATGACATTATATGTAAAGTAATATGTTAATTAGAAAATAATAATAAAATATTGAAAAAGTGAAATAGAGAGGATTTGGAGAACTACAATTCAACTCTCCAAATATGAAAAATAGAGAGTAATATGGAAGAGAGTTGGAGTGCCTATTCTCTATTTTACTCTCCAAATATAGAGAATGAAAAGTAAAATAGAGGTGAATTGGAGATGGTGTCAGAGAAGGGGCAAAATATAATTAAGAAAAATGAATGAGTTATTCTTTATAACGTATTTCAATTTTCTCTATAATTTGAGAAATCTGTCAAAAAATAATTTTCTTAGTATGCTAGGCAAGACTTGTACCTCTTATGGTCAATCCATCGATTTTATAACCTTGCTATATTTCTTGGAGAAAAAGTATAAGAAGTACTCAAGTATGAAATCTCAATGTTGTATACAAATTTTACAGATATCTGAAAAGTGAAATAAACCAATTTAAATATGAAGTGACACTATATTTTAAACTTATTAAGAAGGCTAGTAGCTAAAAAGTGACCAAGGACGGTTCTCAAAGCCATTCGATTTACGTGGAGTCTGACGTGGATCGATCATGACGAGAATTGACTTCTCCGTAATGTAATGTAAATGTAATAGAAGAGGCAGAGTCCAGTTCCCCTCCCTACAAATTAAAGATAATGCAAAAGTCAAATAAACTAAATTAAGGACAAAAGTGTCACTAAATGAAAAGGAAATCGAAAGACTTATTTGAGTTGGGGCTGACTTATTGTGTTTCTCTTTACATTATCATTTTTAAAAATATTATTCAATTTTTAAAAAGTTATTTAATTCTTATTTTTGTCCTAACATATAATCTCTTTTCATTAGATATTTACTCTATTTATATATCACACCACATAATCAAATTGTATGCCGTCTTCAATAACAATTATTAATAAGGGTAAAATGAGATTATTATTTTTTTAAAATTTCTAAAATAATAAATAACTTAAAATAAAACTTTTTAGAAATCACTATAGATAATTTGAAATCCACATTAAATCACCGAGATTAAAGTAGTGTAGAGTTCAAATCTAATGTTCTCTCCTTTACTTACTCCCCCGTCTCCAACTCATTCATAAGTTAATCATCACCCAACTTTTATTTCACTGAAATAACGTTATAAGATTATTTTTGATAACATAAAACATAAAAACTTGCTCAACTTTACTCAAATATACATAAAAGTCTCTAAATTTTTATTTTTTTTTAAAACAAAAGAATTACTAATTGAACTTTGCTAAATAACACAATAAGTCACTACAAAATTCTCTTGTAACCAAACGTCATTCAACATTGCTAGAATATACATAAAAAAACTTTTTATTCCTCTTAATGACTTTCTATGATATTTAATTAAAATTGAGTATATAAAAAACAATTTAATGATTTATAATTTTATATATAGTATATACATTGAAGATTCTGTTTACGTGTACGGCTGTCTACTTGTCTCCGGCTACTACCACATAAAAGTCAAACTCCAATTTTAAGGGCATTATGGTAAATTCATTATCCACTTCGATCTTATAATCCCAACTGTATCAAAACTTATTTTTGTCGAAGTTCTCTGTCTCTTTCCAAAGCATAAAAACAGTTATTCCATTTCTAATTTCAAGTAAGTATTGTTCAGTCTTTCTTTCTTGTTTTTCACTAAAAATTATTACTTTATTGAATGCTTTTTCAAGCAAGAAATTTTTGAGCCGTAAGTTTCCAAGAATTTTCCTACTCATCATATTATGTCCGATCTGTCAGTTACTTTCTCTCAAAGCCACTGCTTTTGTTCCCTTATAAGAGGTAGTACAACATTTCCTCAACTCATTGTATTCCTTTTTGTCACTTCTTGATTTTGGGATTTATGGTTGTTTCCTTCCTTGCAATTGCTAAAGTTTCAATCTTTTTCATGTGGGTACTGTACTAACGACATGATCTGTTTTGATTCTTCTTTATGTGACCGTTATTCTTGTTTTTATATGTAAAGTTGTTTGCTTTGCATGGTTTTAGTTTCCATATTGCTGTATAGAAGTTTATGGGGTTGTTGATTTTGTTCCTCCATTTCTTTTAGTCTATTTCTTTGATACTTTAATGCTGCTTGGCGTCCTTGTTTTGCTTTTAATTTACTTGTGGTTCACAATTCGTTAGGTCTGTCATAAAAGCTGTCAATTAATACTTAATAGAGTTGTAGTTGGAGACACCCCACAAAGTTAGGGTAATGTTTGGTACATCTTACCCTCCTTCTACAGACCTACACTGGGTATGCTGCTTGTTGTTGTTATTGTAGTGTTTCTAGTTGGAACTTGTTTTTTTTTACCTCTTATTATGTCCTTATTATGTGAATTTTCTCTTATTTGGTCTTCATGTTTGCTTTGGGTGTGATTTGGTTTGGCGGGAAGTCTAATGATATGGAGTAGTTTCTAGCTTCAGTTATGTTAATTTAGCTTTCCAGTCTTTGTTATTTTGCTTAAATTTGATGGTTCCAGGGTTGCATACTAAAAGTACAACTCCCTCTGTCCAAATATACCTGGCACAATTGAAATTTTGAGATTTAACTTTTAAATTTTGACCGCAAATTCAGACATAGAGACTTTAAGTTTTTTGAAATAAAATTTTTATATTTGAAAATTACATTACAATAATTAACAACTTATAATATTTTAAAAGGTATTGTAAATAAATTCCGGCCAAAAACAAAAACTTAGTTGACTCTCGAAATTCCAATTGTGCCACATAAATTGGATGGAGGGAGTATAGTAGTGCTTCTTTGCTCAAACTGTTAATTCTTGTATGTTTTTTCAGGGAATGAGATTATTGAGGATAATTTCTGTGGAATTTAAGTTAGACTGAGGATTCGATTTGCGATGGAAGAAAAACCATTCCCTGCCTGGTCCTGGTCTGTCGATCAGTGTCTGAAAGAGTACCAAGTAAAATTAGAGAAGGGTCTAAGCACTTATGAAGTAGAGAAGAGGCGAGAAAGATATGGTATGAATGAACTTGAGAAAGAAAAGGGGAAGCCTTTGTGGAGGCTTGTTTTGGAGCAGTTTGATGATATGCTTGTCAAAATCCTCCTTGGTGCAGCCTTCATCTCATTTGTTCTAGCTTATCTGCATCAGGATGAGACTGGAGAGTCAGGGTTCGAGGCCTATGTAGAACCCTTAGTAATCCTGTTGATCTTAGTACTCAATGCAATCGTCGGAGTTTGGCAAGAAAGCAATGCTGAGAAAGCACTGGAAGCATTAAAAGAGATGCAAGGTGAGTCTGCAAAGGTACTCAGAGATGGATATTTAGTACCGGATTTACCAGCAAAGGAGCTTGTTCCAGGGGATATCGTGGAACTGCGAGTTGGTGACAAAGTGCCAGCTGATATGAGAGTTGCCACTTTAAAATCCTCAACCCTAAGGGTTGAACAAAGTTCTTTGACAGGGGAGTCAATGCCAGTTACTAAAAGCACTGATTTCCTTGCTATGGATGATTGTGAATTGCAGGGCAAAGAGAACATGGTTTTTGCTGGAACGACTGTTGTGAATGGTAGCTGCATCTGCATTGTTGTGAACACGGGGATGTGCACAGAAATTGGTAAAATTCAAAGACAAATTCATGATGCATCAATGGAAGAAAGTGACACCCCTTTGAAGAAGAAACTTGATGAATTTGGTAATAGGCTTACATCTGCCATTGGCGTTGTTTGCTTAGTTGTGTGGGCAATCAACTACAAATATTTTCTTTCCTGGGAGGTTGTGGATGGCTGGCCTTCAAATGTCCGTTTCTCATTTGAGAAATGCACTTATTATTTCAAGATAGCTGTTGCTCTTGCAGTGGCTGCAATTCCCGAAGGTCTCCCAGCTGTAATTACTACTTGCTTAGCTCTTGGTACAAGGAAAATGGCACAAAAGAACGCAATAGTGAGGAAACTTCCAAGCGTGGAAACCTTAGGATGCACAACTGTGATTTGTTCAGATAAAACAGGAACCTTGACTACCAATCAAATGTCTGTGTCAGAATTCTTCACATTGGGAGGGAAAACTACAGCCTGTCGAGTTTTTGGCGTCGAAGGTACAACTTATGATCCTAAGGATGGGGGAATAATGGGCTGGAATTGTTCCAAAATGGATTCTAACTTGCTACTCATGGCTGAAATATGTGCAATCTGCAATGATGCTGGGGTCTTCTGTGATGGTCGTCTGTTCAAAGCAACTGGATTGCCTACTGAGGCAGCTCTTAAAGTTTTGGTGGAAAAGATGGGAGTACCAGATAGCAAAGCAAGGAGCAAGATTCGCGATGCACAGATTGTGTCGAGCTATTTGATTGATCGCAACACAGTTAAATTAGGTGAACATGACTTTACTTCACTCATCTATCTATGTGCTACTATTTTCAAAAACCAATGTATTGAGATTCTTTTTAATATAGGATGCTGTGATTGGTGGATGAAAAGATCAAAAAGGGTTGCAACATTGGAATTTGATCGTGTTCGCAAATCCATGGGTGTTATTGTGCGGGAGCCAAATGGGAGCAATCGACTTCTTGTCAAGGTTGTTTCATGTTCTTTATGGTGCATCAATCAATAGTAATGGAGTCCAGTGTAGTTGCATATTTTTATTGTATAATCAGTTTCTGAACTACATTAGACACTAGAGATAATTGGTCTCAGTTTTCTGGAGAAGTTGTTATGTTGAGTCTTATTCTAGTAATCTTGTTGGCGTGCTGTAAGCTGTATACACCTAGGAAATTTCAATTGGCAAGCAACTAAGTCTGTATTATCTTTATCTATAGGAGTAGGTACAATGTTGTTCCTTTACAAGATGCTGGGGCAGTTTAACTGTTTTTAACGTTCTCCAGTTCCCAAAAGTGGAAAAATGGGTCAACAGTTTGTCAAGTTCTTCAGTCTCCAAACATGAAAAATGGACATCAACAGTTTGTAGTGTTATCTATCTTTTCTGCAAAAGATGCTTATGTGTAGTTAGTTCCACAACGAAGTCATTTACTCTTGGAAACGCTTAGGTTTTATTTGATGATGTTGAACTTACCACTTGTTCAGAAGTTGAGCTTGGTAATCTGTTGACGTCTGATTAAAACTTGTTTTGTCTAGGGTGCTGTTGAGAGTTTGCTAGAACGTAGTACATATGTTCAACTTGCAGATGGATCAACTGTTCCGATTGATGAGTCTTGTAGACAACTATTGTTGTTGAGGCACTTGGAGATGAGCTCTAAGGGTCTACGGTGCTTGGGCTTGGCATATAAAGATGACTTAGGTGAGCTTTCTGGATACTATGCTGCGACTCATCCTGCCCACAAGAAGCTGCTTGATCCATCCTGCTACTCCTCCATAGAAAGTGATCTAGTTTTTGTGGGAGTTGTTGGTCTAAGGGTAAGTAGGTTTAAGTTTCCAAGAATAATGCATGACTATCTAGAAAACCTTCATTTTCCTTATAGTTTGACTAAATGAATGAAATGCAGGACCCCCCACGTGAGGAAGTTCACAAGGCAGTAAATGACTGCAGAAGAGCTGGGATCAAAATCATGGTTATAACTGGAGACAATAAATCCACAGCTGAGGCCGTTTGCAGGGAAATTCAGTTGTTTTCTAATGGTCAGAATCTTAGGGGGAGTAGTTTTACTGGCAAAGAATTCATGGCATTTTCCTCTCAGCAACAAATTGAGATATTGTCACAAGATGGAGGCAAGGTCTTTTCTCGTGCTGAACCCAGGCACAAACAAGAAATTGTAAGGATGCTGAAGGAGATGGGTGAAATAGTTGCAATGACTGGAGATGGTGTCAATGATGCACCTGCACTAAAACTAGCTGACATTGGAATAGCCATGGGTATTACAGGAACAGAGGTAAAAATAAGCTTTTCCCGTGTGGTCATTACAACACATTTTCTGAATTGTTATATTAGTGCTCTCAGTCCAATTATTTAAACGTGTACTACCTAAAAATACACTCTTGAAATAGGAGAGTAGTGAGGTCTTCTGAGGGAGTGGTCGACAGCTGTGGCACTAAGTTTATTATCTAAATCTCTAGAAGTACCCATATGATTCTACACCCTGCATGTGATTTTTTCCTGAATATGTTTTAACTTATTGATCATTTAATTAATTAGCTGATCAAAGATTTATATGTTTAGGTTGCAAAAGAAGCTTCTGATATGGTTCTGGCGGATGACAATTTCAGTACTATAGTCTCTGCTGTTGCAGAGGGACGTTCGATCTACAATAACATGAAGGCCTTCATCAGGTTAGTCTTATATTTCTGGTATTGAATATGTGATTATTCCTAGAATTAGTCATGCTCTTCTTTTACTTAATTTCATTTGTATTATTTGCTGATGCAGATATATGATATCATCTAACGTTGGTGAAGTCATCTCCATTTTCTTGACTGCTGCTTTGGGCATACCAGAATGTTTGATACCTGTGCAGTTGCTCTGGGTAAATTTGGTAACAGATGGCCCACCTGCTACAGCTCTCGGATTTAACCCTGCTGATGTTGACATAATGCAGAAACCACCTAGGAAGAGCAATGATGCTCTCATAAACTCCTGGGTTTTCTTCCGCTATATGGTCAGTAAATCAGTTTGGATCACTATATCGTATTCCTCGATGTGTATTACTATATGTTGCTGCATTTGTTTTGTATCTTGCTACTTTGCTCTCTCTTTTCTAACAATCCTGCGTTGGATACTGCCCTTTTGAACCGAGAGTTTTACATTCTGATTCCTGAGATAATTTTCAGGTTATTGGTTCTTACGTGGGTATTGCAACTGTCGGTATATTTATAGTGTGGTACACCCAGGCTTCTTTCCTTGGTATTGATCTTGTGAATGATGGCCACACGCTTGTTGAACTATCACAGCTTCGCAACTGGGGTGAATGCTCAGCATGGCCAAATTTTACCGTGAGTCCATTCAAGGCTGGTAACCGCCTGATTACCTTTTCTGACCCTTGTGAATATTTTACTGTTGGTAAAGTGAAGGCCATGACACTGTCACTCTCTGTCCTGGTGGCAATTGAAATGTTTAATTCTCTCAATGCCCTCTCTGAAGACAACAGCTTGATCAAAATGCCACCTTGGAGAAATCCTTGGCTTCTTGTTGCAATGTCAGTCTCGTTTTCCCTACATAGCCTGATACTCTATGTTCCTTTCCTAGCAGATATATTTGGTATTGTCCCACTAAGCCTAAATGAATGGCTTCTAGTCATCTTGCTTTCTGCACCTGTTATTCTTATTGATGAAGTCCTCAAATTTGTGGGAAGGAGAAGAAAAACAACTAAACTAAAAGCTGCATAATGTATTTTTCTAGGATATGCTCGATTTTACTATTGACTAAAGGAGGTTTGATTAAATGTATATTGTTCAGAAATGAAAAATCTATTTGGGGTGATAGTTTTTGAGGAACTCTGTAAGCTATATAGCCTTTGATCAGGTGCCTTGGAAGGCTTCTTGTTATCAGAAAATTCAAGGTTTCTGAAGCAAAACCTGTTGTTTTTTCCCTGATCCTTTCTAGGAGGGGTTTCATGTATTATAAATTCCAGTTTGTATTATTCATTTATTGAATCTGCTATCTTACCGTAGATTTTGATGAACGTAAACACCTTTTTCTGGTTTTGGTGCTTGAAGTTATATATCTCCTCAATCAGTGCTATTGTTGTTGTTATCTTTTTTTCTTTTTCTGGGGGGTGGGGGGCTGGCTATTAGTGTGGAATTAGTGATCACAACCAGGAGGGAGTTAATTACATTAGTCTTGTGTAATTCGAGTTGGTGGAGGAGGAATCACTCTAGACAGAATAGGAAGGAGAGAAATGTAGGTCCAAAAACTATTCAGATTTTTTGCTAAAATTCTATTCAACAATAGAATCCAAATCAATATCCATGGTGCTTACATCAAACTTTAATCTAGTTGTGACTAAATCAAGCAGTGAATATATCTCATTTGATTTTGGATGGGATTTATCCTCTACTATAAACTTATGAATATCACCTCCCACCTCAATGAAGCTATACCCTGCTGCTTTTGTAATCCGAGAGGACTTCATCAGTTTCCTTAACCTTGCAACACCATCCCACCTGCCAGCTCTTGCATAGATGTTTGAGAGAATAACATAATTCCCAGGATTCCACGGTTCCAACACAGAAAGGAATTCGGCTGCTTTCTCAGCCAATTCAACATTGCCATGGAAACTGCAGGCTCCAAGAAGAGTTCCCCATATAACACAATCAGGTCTCATTGGCATGCTTAGTATAAGATCATAAGCTTCCTGCAATTTCCCAGCCCGTCCTAAGAGATCAACCATACAGCCATAGTGTTCCAACTTTGGAGCTATGGAGAACCTTTGCTCCATCAATTTGAGGAGTTCCCAGCCCTTTGCTACCATGCCTCCATGTGTGCATGCTAAGATTGCTCCTACAAATGTTACATCATCAGGTGCATTTCCTTCTCCCTGTGTCAACAGCAGGACAATCATGTAAATTCCACTGTAAAAATTCATTCTTGCTGCTGTAATTGGATGTTCATAGGCATAACAATGGCAAATAAGAACAAAGAGAATATTTGCGAAGGCTCACCAGCATTTGGTTGAAAAGCTTAAGAGCTTCATCACCTTTTCCATGGACAGCTAACCCCATGATCATGGTATTCCAAGAACACAAGTTCCTCCTCCTACCAATCTCGTGAAAGAGTTGCATTGCTCTATCAATTCTACCACACTTCGTATACATTTCAAGCACCGCATTGCAAACAAACATATTCTTAAAGTATCCATTTGCTCTTGCATAAGCTTCAATATTCTCCCCAACCTCCAGCGCCCCAAGATTTGCACAAGCTGGAAGAACACTAGCAATTGTGACTTCATTAGGCTTTACCCTTCTGTTTTTCTCCATTTCCTTGTAGACAGCTAGTGCATTTGCATACTTCCCATTTTGCGAGTAGCCTGAGATCATTGCAGTCCAGGAAATCACATTCCTTGAAGGCATAACTGAAAACAATTTGAAAGCTTCCTCCACATTTCCATTCTTGGCATACCCGGCAATCAAAGAATTCCAAGTGGGGACATCCTTCATTTCCATCTCATCGAAGAGCTTTCGCGCAGAAGGCAACAAACTCATTTTAGCATACATGTCAACAAGTGCAGTTAACGTGTAAATGTCAAATTCAAAACCCCATTTGAAGAAATGGACATGGAACATTTGGCCTTGAATGGGGCTGGAACGATTGGTGCATGCAGCAAAGAGAAATGTGAAGGAGTGTGGGTTAGGGGAGCAGCCTTGCCGGCGCATCTGGATGTAGAGAGAAAAACACCGGCTGGGAAGTCCATGGGAAGAATAGGCTTGAATGAGCTTGTTGTAGAGGAATACAGTTGGTTTGGTAATACTGTCGAACACTTTGTGGGCGTACGGGATGTTTGGGATTTCAATAAGCTTAGTGATCAAGAACTGTGTAAAGTCGATGCCATTTCGGAGAGTGTTGCCGTGTATTTGTTTCAGTTGGTTCATAAGAAATGTTTGATGCGTCAATCAACATGCAAAAATCTATCTTATAACTGTCTTTTTTGAACAAGTACCGTACAATTCGAAACTCGATGAATAATGGAAAGGATAAAAAAATCTACCTTATAAGAGATTTAAATGGTGTTAAAAGTTGGTATTTGTAAATATCGGTCAGACTTGTTGGTTCCAAACAACCCTCCCAAGTGCAACTTTTAGTACATAGTAATATGGAGAGACTTGGACATGACTCGCAAAGACCAAAATAATTTTTTAATGAACATTGACACACCTTGGAAACGCTTACTTATTTAATTATTCTGGATAGGTTTAACGTAGAAACATAATTGGATTTTTATAGTCGATCTTAACTTGTTTGGGATAGAAATGTAGTTATTGTTGTTGGAACAACGAACAAGAAGTTGTGGACAATTGACTTTGATAGAACAACTACATCTTAATCCCGTAGTAAGTTGGGGTAGACTATATGAATTCTCAGTGCACAATTTAATCTCATCTAATATCCATAATCTGTATTGTGAAGATTCAGTCATATATTGACTAGTTTTACTGTGGTTGTTAGACTACTGCAACCCCATCTTTGGGCTCGGACCAAATAATGTGAGCAAGATATTCGATATAGCGAAAATTTGTTCATGAGTTCAAGTAGAAGGCATATCCAAATATTGTTCAAATTTAGTAAAGAAAATCAAAAAGCTGAAGAGGGAACAGCCTTACAACTACATATAGTGAAATTCAAACATGAGTGGAATGCTAGCTGATGAACAACATTCAAAAGAAATGATATGGAAATGCTAAAAGAGAAACGAAAAAAAAGTAAGATAGAATGAGAAAAAACTGCCAGTTTAGCGAGGATCCCGTCATCTAAGCTCATGACAACCAAGTGTAAGAACAAACAAAAGAATCAATAAGCTATTACTTTGATCAGTAAAGAATTCAGAATATATTACAGCTGAATCAATTGGCTATGACTAAAGAATTCCATTACATATTTTACAACAAGGACTTGAGTAACCACTCTATCATGGGGAGGTCAGCCCAAATTGCTTGTTTCCCACTTACACATAAATCAGGTTTTATCAAAGTATTTGATTGTTACTCAACCCCAATTCTTAAGAATGCAAGAATTTCAAAAGAAAAAATAATTTATATTACCAATGGTTCCTGAATGTTCACCATGATTGCCAGAAAGCACCACAAGATATCAGATGTAAGGGCTTTGCATTTCACTTAAACCAGGGCTACCTTGCAATCTTCAGTCACGCAAACTCCTGCCTTCCTAACTGAGGTTCTTTCTCATAAAGCTGGGATTTTATGCCTAAGTAAGACATATCTTGCTCTAGTCGCAACCTAACTGTAATTAATTTCTCCATCTAATTGCACTGTGTGCGCCTTCAAGGATCATGGCTCTGCCTTAGAAATAAGAGGACTGGTCATGAAGCACATTCAACTGAGCAAGTACCTTTGCTGCTACAGATTTGATGTTGCTAGTTCCTCGTTGTGTCAAGTCAACTAAAGGCATTTGAGCAGAGGATCCATACCTCTGCTTGTATTCCACCAACCTAAAAAGTCTTTCTAATGAATTCAGAACCTTTTCTTGCAGTCTAGGGGAAGGACTATCAAGTAGTTTTATCATTGATGGTATGGCATTTTCTTCAGCAAGAACTTTAGCACCACTTTGAAGTTTTTCATCCTTAATTAAAGTCAATAAGGCATCCAAAGAAGCTTCACAGGCTCCAGGATCGGGATCCCCAAGAACCCTCACCAGAGGTCCCACGGCGCCAGCCTCTACCAAACAAAATGAAGTTTCTAGTGTGCATATCCCTCGATGAATAGGGCAAAGTTCTACTTGTGAAGGTGAGAAGCACCATAACCCCGAACGCTTTGGGATTGTACGACTCAGTTTTTGTGAATTCTCTGAAAGCTGTGCAAGACAAATTGCAGCTCGGTTTTTTGTCAAGCTTGTTCCCAGGTCTAGCAGTCGTATCAGCTTGGGAACAAGGCCAGCTATCCTCTGTGTTTGTTGGTTTATTGAGACTGTGAAATGACATAATGCCCCGACAGCATTTTCTACCAGCTGAAGCTTACAGGAACTCTTATGCTTTACCTCATCAAGAAATTCGGAAAAGACTGGAAGTCCTTCCGCTGCAAAAAGCCACGCAGAGATTTGAGAAGATTTGGGAAGGTTGGAGGTAATCCCCATTGCAGAAGCAATCTCTTCTTCGTCCTGCGAAGTCTTGATGATCTTAAGTAATATTTCAATGAAGTTTTGATCCACGTACTCCTGGATCACACCTCCATTCCCATTTTCAATCAAGCAACATAATAATTTGATTGCATCTGACCGTACATTTGAATTGCTATGCTCACAGAATTGCACTAGCACTTGGACAGCTGAGCACTGTGGATGCAACATTCTCAGTATTGAGTGGAAAAGAAATTAAAAAACAAGATATAAAATACTAAAGGAGCCACCATCAACAGCAAAGCTACCACCATACATTCAGGGCGGTGCATAAGTGGGTTTGTGTTTAACTATATTATAGTATGAAAAAGTAGAGCAACAATTAAGTTTTTCAATTTGGGAAGTGGTCAGCTTTGGCATTATGATGTAAACCCCATGTTTGCAAGAATGGGCCTATTTCAGACCACACCATTCCATTCAAATGAAGGGAGTCATCAAGACTTCCTAGTTCAATTTTGCGAGAGTAGAAACGAGTTGCTGATATTCTCTCATTGACAAAACTAAAGAAAAGAACAGAAAACGATTTTACATATTGCAGGTTCAGAGCTTTTGAAGGAATTTTTTTTATAGAATTCATGAAATATTTTTGTAGAAATATCCAAAAATTCTTTAGTATTGAGGAGCTTGACAGCAGGAGCATCAAAAAGTAAAATGAGTAGTAAGAACCATAACGTAATCATATAAAACTGTAACAGTCTGTCAGTCGTTATGGCATGAGTTTTGTGTCACTTTCCACAGAAAGGAATTTTATGTAGCTGTCTCATGATATTGCTTATTACAAGTCTCAAAACAGGTAGCATCTCATATGCAAGTTTCAAGAAGGATGTACACTAGTAACTCAGTTAACTCTAAAAAGCAAGTTTTAGTTACCACATCTGTTGCTGCTTACTTAATGGGTGAATTTATTTGGGTAAAAGTAGATTTCTTGATGACGATACATGCTATTACTCAGAAATACTACTTTTTTCCTTAGAGGGGAATACCTGTGCTAGCTTGGTCTTGACATTAGCAGCAGATGGAGACTTGCACATGGCGCAGAAAGCCTGGAGTATGCTTTGCTGCACAGCTGGGCCATTCAAGTTTACTAGGGAAAAGAGTTCATAAATGTCTTCATCAGCATCAAGCAGTGAAAGCGCTTCACTGCTTGCAGAGAAGGCAAGTTTTGTAATAGTGGCTGCTACAAGTTCCCGCAAACTTTGGGAAGCTGTGTGACGGTACAACATATCAAGCAGTGGACGCATAACACCTTTTCTGATCATCTCCTGTCCATTCCTTGGTAAACTAGAGAGGTTTAGAAGAGCTTTCACACCTGCTTGTTTCACTTCAACTTCACCATGTGACAACGAGGAAAGAAGGGAATCTAGAACTCCCTCCTCAAATAGAGATGACTTATTATGATCTGTCAACTCCATCTCTCCTAAGGTTTTTGCCATTAGGAGCTTCACATCACTGGATCCTGTTAGGTAAGGAGAAGATAATTAATGGTAATGATTTAGTACTCCATAAGTAAGCAAATATTAGAGCAGACTCTAATACAAGAAGCTGTTGAATGTAAATTTTGCTCTTCTACTGAATTGTGTGTCCAAGTATCCGCATTGAATTCTTCCGTCATCACTCCTATCAGTGGACATAACTGTAAGATTTTGCTAAATGTATTGGCACTTTGCGGCTTCGGCAACATTATATTGAAAAAAGAAAAACAGATGTGCTGTTGACAAACTTGTAACTGATACTCTACTACCATTACAAAGAAATAGAGAATTCATCCATGCTCAATAACAAGAGCGGAACCATTCGAACCAAAAAGGAGTCAATCTGACACAGCTTATATGTATACATTTGTTAAGAGCAGGAGAACTTTACAATTTAAAATTGCCAAGAAGTACATTAGGAGGCATTACAAACTCAATTTGTGCCATAGGAACTATTTTTAATATTACAACAACATACCCAGTTTGGGGAAGGTGGTATGTACGCAGGCTTTACCCCTATCTTGTGATAGAGAGGTTGTTCATGATAGACCCTCGTCTCAAGTAAAACTTTTTAAAGCAGGTATGAAAAGGAAATACACTAATGAAGAAGCCATGATGGAAATAATGGATAGAAGAACAGTAGTAACAACAAATAGTACGATAATCGAAGCAAAGAGAAAAACATGTATAAAAAATGGAAGAATAAGTCAATACTGGATAACACAGTTATAGAAACTATTTGTAATATTGTCAACTGTAAACTATACAATCTCAAAGATCTACCGTGCCGCACAAGATTACATAAGTAATAATGCTATTGGTTTAATGCTGAATTTTTTTCTGGTGACATCCTCCATTAAATTGCCTGAGTATATCACAATGTGTAAGGATTCCAAATTTTTTTAAAAAAAAAAATGAAGAAAAAAAAATGTTCTCATCAAGCTCCCAGATCTTGGTAATTAATGACATGCAAACTGAGAAAGATCCGGCAACTGCGACAAACTTAACCATTCTCAGGTTTCTATATATTCATCAAGTTATCCAAACCAAAAACTAAGAACCCACATCAGGAAAGTGTCGGGGTTCTTTGTTGCCCAATCTGTGTATATAACCAACACCACTGGTTACAACAAACTTTGCAGAAACACGAAGTTATCAAAGTTTGCTGAACCAGTGAAAAATAGAATAATAGAAATTAATTCTCAAACTAAAATCTGAACAACGTACCAGAATCTGGAAAAATAAGACAGAATGAAGATCAAGCCCACTGATTGCACAGTGTCCCCTTAAGGAAATTATTCCCCTCTAGTATCCGAGGTTTGATTTGGAATATGTCCTCCCAGGATAGAATGATCTCAATCACCAGTGTATTGATACCCAAAACGCTGGTGTCAGCGAACCACTCAACAGCAGTAAAGTACACGAAATATTTGTGCAGAAGAAGAAGAAGAAATCAGAA
>JAJONR010008224.1:0-42324 GCA_029582245.1 Solanum etuberosum
GTTGAACACCCCCCCCCCCCCCCCAAGCTCTCTTTTGTTTATTTTTATTCTTGTTTTTTGTCTAAAGAAGTAAGCACGCAAAGAAGCCAAGAAGATTCAACATCTACTGTATATACGTAAAAGAATAATTTTAACCACAGATATACAATGTAATTTTTAGCCGAATCCCCTTGTCCTGCTGATTTCCTTTTTGCTTCTATACCGGAATTTGATGGTATATGGATGTTCAACACCAATGGTGTTAGCTTAGTGTGAGAGCATCTAGGTCTTGCTTGTTTATAACACTTTGTTCTTTGGTAAATGTTAACAGATTGAGGTTCTGAGGAAGAAAGGCCACTCTTACTCAGAGATCATAAATGAAAGTGTCATCGAGTCTGTTGATTCCCTGAATCCTTTCATGCATGCACGTGGAGTATCATTCATGGTTGACAATTGCTCTACAACAGCGCGTTTGGGATCTAGGAAGTGGGCTCCTCGATTTGATTACAATCTCACCCAGCAAGCACTGGTGGCAGTCGACAATAACCTACCAATCAATATGGATCTTATGACCAATTTCGTATGTGATCCTGTCCATGAAGCTATTGAAGTTTGTGCCCGATTGAGACCTACAGTCGACATTTCAGTTCCTGCAGATGCTGACTTTGTCCGTCCCGAGCTCAGACAAACTGTCAACTAAGGTTCTTATGGAATTGGAAAGAGTAAGGCATTAGGCAGGACCATGTTTAGTCTGATCGAGCATTTTCAAAAGTAGAGATCGTTTCTGTATGCTGTGATTTTTGGAGTGTAAGGAGATCTACTTAATAACATATTTCTATTGGTAAAATATACAAAAAAAATCACCTTTTTCTGTTATTAAACTACGTGACCTCTGTACTTTGGAATTTTACGTATTTTTGCAGATTAACCGAATAAAAACTCAGTTTGGAGTCTCTTTAGCCATGGTATTAATATGTTTTCTCAATCAAAAGGTTTAAATTAATTGTATGAACAGTGTTGAGAACGTAAATTTAATTTAGAGCCTGTTTGGCCAAACCAGTCGGGAGGTCAAAAACATTTCTTTTCTTTATGAAAAAAATACTTTTTTTTAGAATTTCGAAGTGTTGTCAACTGCTTTCAAATAGAAGCAGATATTATCCCATTCCAAATTCTCTATGATATCTCTCAAGGAAAATCTCGAAATTGGATCCCAAATTTATGGGTTATCCATGTAGGAACTCGTTTTCTGAAAGATCTCCGCTTTCGTAGTTTGGTGGGTTTTTGAGATTCTTTTTGATGACCTATATTCAAACTATTTAATCCGATTGATTGCGTAAAGTCTGCGGGAGACTAATAAAATATAATATAAAGTTGATTCCAAGCTTCATTCTAAAATATTTCACATTATCTCATTAAACTTGAATTATTTTATCCCACCTACCCGGTGAGATAAATTAGTCCAAGGATTATAATCGAGAAGCTATACAACGTACATACATGTTGAGTATTTTGTAAATATATTTTTTTTCTAGGTTGGAGTGTAATATATTTCTTAATTGAGTTTTTTTGCGTTATTTTCATTGAATTATAACGTGTTTTTGCTTCCACTACAATGGCGGGATATTGGATACCAAAATGCTTTTAACGTTCCCAGTCACTATAAATATCCCCGATGAGCTCAATATTTCAAAATTCACAACACAGAAAAACACAGTCGAGATCACTAGGAGAAACAGAGAGAGAAGATGCAAATGGTGGAAAGTAGATTCAGAATGATGAAGAAATCACAGAAGATGACCTTAGAAAAGTACGTCGATTTCATTGATAGTAACAAGCAATTTGATCTCACTATCCCTAATCTCAATGAGGTATCTCTGCTTCTCTCTGAATCTGCGAATTGTACATGTAGATATTTATCTACTGTATTTTGTTTAGTGTGGTTTCAGTTGCTTGACTAATCGTAAATAGTTGATAATAACCATGGAGATCTGCTTGTTTTGACGTATTTCAGTACTGTTTTGGTGTTTATCCGTTTTTTTTCTTACTTGGAGGTGTTTTTTAATATGAAATCGGAGATCAATGGTGTGACCGTTTTAAATCAGAGATTCTTATTATTTGTAATCATTTTGATGTTTAATTGTATGCTTAGCTCGATTTTTACCAAATCAAGTTCAAGAGATGTGTTCGGAACAGAATTGGAATAAGATTGCTGTTTTAGATGCCGTGAGAATAATCCTTTCTCTATGTAATGTAACACGCAATTCGATTTCACTATTGCTAATCTCAGTGAGGTATCTCTCCTTCTCTATGAGTAGCTGGAGATCTGCTAGTTTTGATGTATTTCAGTATTACTTCGGTGATTATCCATATTTCTTACTCGGAGGTGTTTTTTCCGGTACGAAATAGGAGATTAATGATGTGACACTGTGAAATTAGAGATTCTTATTATTTGTGTTCATTTTGATGTTTGTATTGTCAATTTCCTGATATGTGTTGCTCGAATTTTTAACCAAATCAAGTTGAAGAGATGAGTTCGGAACAGAATTGGAATTCAATCTCTGTTTCAGAGTAGCTATATGATTTGAATTTGTAACTTAAATCTAGTAACCTCATAGAATTACCTCAATTTCAGTGACAGTAACAAGCAGCTCGATTTCACTATTGCTTATTTTAATGAGTTACCTCTCATTCTCTCTGAATCTTCGAATATGTAGAGATTGCTTCCCAGTATTCAGTATCGCGTTGGTGTTTATCCGTATTGCTTACTCGGAGGTGTTTCTCCTAATTGTTTTTCCAGTATGAAAACGGAGACTAATGATTCAACTGAGTGAAATTATTCAAGAGATGAGTTCGGAACAGAATAGGAATTCAATCTGCGTTATGTGCCGTGAGAATAATCCTTTCTTTATGTGTCAATGATTTTTGCAGATCATCAGCATTCACGGGTTCAAGAAAAGCAAGCGTCAAAAGGTCAAATTCATACTTCGCAATTTTTCAATCTTGTTGATCAACTATAGATTTCTTCAATCTGCTAAAATATACAGAAAGTTCTGGCCGACGCTGTGAACACAATAGAGTTAATGGACCTGCGACGCTCCACATTGCAAGAGGAGATCTCATCAGAAGCGTTTGTTACTCTCGATGAAGCAATCAAAGACCTCACTCATCTCAATTGGCAAGAGTGTTGTGTCACCTCTCTGCAAACCATTTGTTTCTCTAATGGAGTCAATGGCTCAGATCACTGCCAGGCGAAGACTAATGCTTCAGCTTCTTCAATGCCGAATATCCCACCACCAACGAAGAAACCAAAGGTTCGATCAGTAAACTCTTGTTATTTGGAATGAAAAAACAAAATTAAGAAAAATCTGTATCTGGCTTTCTTCGTGGAATAGGATTTCCAGTATTGAAAATGAAATAAGTCCAAATAGAACAAAATGGTAATAACTGATCTTGACTAGCTTGTTTTGATGCATAGTTTGATTGATAATCTGTCATGGTTGATCCAAATTGTGGTACAATCTATGCACAAAAAATATTGATCTCGACCCTGAAGCCTTTTCCTTGATTATTTCACAGTAATGTTTAATATTATGATTTGATTGCATTCATGTTCTTTTCTTTAGCTGTGTAGTCATCTGACAAATAAAACTACCTAGAGCAAGCAAACCAATCATTTCAAGACTGAAAAACTAGCTATACGCGAAGGAAATAACAATGGGGATGCAAATCAAACGACATGCATTCATCAACTAATGTGAAAACAATCTCCAGCAAGACACATCCAATAAACAAGTATCTATTCATTTGTTGGTGCCTTACAATTATCTATTAGCACTTGACAAACAATCCACCAGATGTTTCACCAGCCTCCTTTAATCAAATACACAAGGTACATTCTACTCGTTAGGATCATCACTGCAAGAACATACCAAAAAGATGTTGTTTTGAATGAGTAGGAAAACTTCATTAATACCAAAATAGAGACAAAGATGAATGAAGAACCCACCTCTGCATCCTCGCCTGTGCCCACTTTGTTTGCAGCATCTCCCTTTAGAGCCTCTTCTATTCAGACAGAAAAAAAGAAGAAGAGATTTTAACATGAATAATATGTAAATCAGAAAGTTGAAGTTTTCTCTTAATAGTGACATAGAACAATATTACATTCAATACAGTTGAGTTATTGTAGTGTCATGGAGGATCTTTGTTATAGCCTTGTCAACTCAAACTATATGTGCTGCATTTTGATCATAAACCTTTCTAAAGGAAACAATTCCTAACTGGAAATGCGCATTCAAATGAAGTGCGTGTGAAACTAGAAGTGTCAATTAAGGCCCCAAATACAAGTAGGAGCAGCCGTCAGAATTATTCTATCCAATTACGAGGAGAAAAGAGCAGGTAGAAAGTTAATGAACCAGCTACGAGGATTATGTAAGCACCAAAGCAACCCTGAGATCAAAACTGGCACATACCTCCATCCTCTGGAATGTCAGACGTCCACAAGGTGAGATTGTCCCTCAGAAGCTGCAGAATTAAGGTGCCATCTTTGTAGTTGTCCTCATTGAGGCTATCCAGCTCAGATATTGCTTCATCAAAAACCTGCTTAGCCAAATGGCAAGCCCTGAAGAAAACAGATTATAATCAACTGAGATGAAGAACATGTCATGGATAAACTACGATAAACACAAAACCGCACAAACCTTTCAGGAGAGTTCATTATCTCATAGTAGAAAACAGAGAAATTTAAAGCCAAACCCAACCGAATGGGATGGATAATTGGTAATTCAGCTTCTGCAGTAGTTGTAGCTGTCTGTACACAAAGTTTAGAATGACCAGTAAGTGGAAGTAGATAGAAATAGATATGCATGTTAAGAAAACAAATACAAACACTATACTTAAAACGTGAAAGAGAGGGGAACGAGAGAAAGGGACAAGTAAAAAGGCTCTACATAATATTTTCTTGAAAATGCCATCAAATTCCATTTGAAAAAGCCTTTACTTCCAACAGCAATGTAAAGGCTAGCAGAACATATGCTGGCGCTCACTTTAGAAACAACCGAACAAAAAAAAGAGAAGGATCATATACGACTGACAATATGTACCAGTGTCTTCTTGTTTAGCATAAAAAGAGATGATTATTGTCTTCTTACAGGTTTATAGCAATTGCATACCTGATATGCTTTTAAAGACAGATCAGAAACCTCTTTCTTGTCATCACCTGTTTTGAACTCTGCAAGATATCGATAATAATCCCCTTTCCTGCACCCAAAGATAAAGCAAACTGACAAAAATGAACAACCTATGAAGTTCTTAACTTCCAGAAAAACAAACAATATACCAAGCCTCACATTTTGTAGTAAAACACAGTTGATTCACCAGCAGTACATGATGGAATCAGATGCTCATCAATCACAGTCATGATATTATTGCAAATGTCGGTGAGTTCTGACTCTACTTTTTGGCGGTACCCCTGGATCCGCTTCACATTCTGCTCATTTCCTCTAGACTCTTCCTTCTGTTCGATGGAAGACAAGATCCTCCATGATGCTCTCCTAGATCCAACCACATTCTTATAACCAACAGATAACAAATTCCTCTCCTCCACTGTCAGTTCAACATCCAGATTTGCAACATTCTTCATTGCATCGACCATCTCTGTAACATATGAAAAGAGTAAGGGAAAAACTTAAGCAAAGCTAATCAACAAGGAATCTGTTCTGAACACCCAAGAGAAAGAACAACAACAACAAACCCAATGTAATCCCACAATGAAGTCTGGGGATGGTGAGGGTAGAATGTACGTAAACCTTACCCCTATCTTAAGAAGGTACCCCTATCTTAAGAAGGTAGAGAGGTTGTTTCCAATAGACCCTCGGCTCAAAGAAAGCAGTAGCAACAAGCAGAAACACCAACTAGATAGTACAAGAATCGATCCTAAAGAAACAACAAGTAGTAACAAAAATCTAAGAATACAAAAAAATAAGAATAAAACTATTACTCCGGAAATGGGAAAGCAATACGCCCGATTTCCTACTAACCTTCTACCCTAATTATCAACCTCCAGACCACAAGGATCTATTGTAGGCAAACTCATTTCTGCTCGAAGCAACTTTACCAGTTAACCCAAGGCACCTTAGCAACTAACTAAAACTTAAAATTTCGAAGCACTGAAGTTTGATTTTTGATTACCAACTCTTTTGCCAAAATTACTCTAGTTAATCAAGTAGACTAAAAAAACATATACATTAAACTTAGATCTATTCATATAATAGTAAATTTAAAAAATCATCAATTTGATTTACATGAGGAAGAACAAAACCCTAACCATCGTAGCGTTCAGCTTGCTCAGCAAGCCTGGCGATGTACACCAAGTTTTCACGTTCTTTGGATGAAGCCATTTTCCGATATTCAATCTGAGTTGAAAAAAATTGGAGATTTTTATCTTCTTTTTTTTTCTTTTTTCTCCCTTTTTGTTTGTGTAGCACCTCAAAATGTTCTTTTACTCGAAAACGATTTTTCAGCCGTGAGACAGCAAGAGTGAAAATATCAATACAGGGGCTTGTAGATAGAGTAAATGTACTTATCCCTACCTGAACTCTTTACTTCCTATGATTTAACCCCAACAATTTTATTTTTTTCTTTCACAGTCATTCATATTTACGTTTGTTTTTTATATGATTTACTTGAATCGATGATTTAAATCTTCATAAAATAGGAATAAGATTGTGTAGAGTAAATTATGACCTAACATCCTGTCATCTCTAGTCCTCTACCTTATTTGTGAAATTACATTCATATGTTATTATTTTTGTCATATAAAAATTGAGGCACGTTAACTCATGGTCTCCGTGTAATATTAATATAAATATTATTTTTTGACAGGTGGGAACTCACTGTGTGAATTGTTGTTCCTAAATGGTCCATGTAAGCAGATTTTCCCCTTCCACTTATTTTTTCCAAACCAAAAAAACACACACATTTTGATCATTTAACACATATTTTTGCATCCCCAGAAAACCAGAGAGAAAAATGGCTGTTCTAAATTGCTACTACCTCTCAGTGACTTCTACAGCCACACCAAAATCTCAAGAATCTGCAAGCAATTCATCCCCAACACAAAATCTACCAACCAAAGTGATTCTTCCCAAAAAAAAACCTATGAAATGGTCTACTGGAGATGCACCAGGTGAATATGGAGGACCACCAACTACAACTAAGCTAAGGAAGTATTGGGGTCAGGATAAAGATCCTCTTACCTCTGATGATTTTATTTGGAATAAAGAATTTATGGGTCGTATGAAGAAGTATGTTCAGGACCCTCAAGAAAAGGATCCCGTCTCTCGCTTTTCTCCTGCAAAGGTCCAATCTTTATGTACTAATATTGGTCTTTTTTGCTTTTCTTGTTTCAATGCTTAGTAGTTTCTTGAATTTTGTCATATTCCATGGTGTTTTGATAATATGAAATGTTATGGCTAGGATTTAAGAGCAAGGAGCTTATCAAGTTTTTTTAAGGCAATTGAGCTGTCTTAACTTAGTTGTTGTATACACTTAGGGTGTGTTCCATAGGAAGGAAAAAAAATTCTATGGTAAATATTTTCTAGGAAAATAAGTGAGTTTTTATACTTATTTTCTTGTGTTCAGCACGTAAACAATAAATATTGTCCTAAGATCATTTTTGTATATAAGCTAGATAGATTTATGGGAGGTCGCACCAGGGTAGGAGTGTAGGGGTGAAGATGAGTTGTATTGGAGTGTGAAAAGGACACAATCAATGTGGAATGCTACTTGTTAAATTTGTTTTCCCTACTTCTATTATTAGTGAAGTCATTTTTCTCATTTTTAAGGAACTTGTTTTCCTAGATAAAATATTTTCCAAAAATTTTAACTAACCGAACAAGAGAAAATTGGAAAACATTTCCTGGAAAATGGTTTCCTCCATACCGAACACATCTTAGTTAAGTCTGGTTTTCGTCGGGAGTAATTCTTTGTTTTGTTCAAGGTAAGTGCAATTTAGATGATCTGTAGTTGTATTATATCCTTGATTAGTCTTGAAGGATGAATCATTTACTATTGGAATGAAATAGGCCTGAATAGAGTGTAATGGTTACTGAAAATTCAAACAATTGACTATGAGTAATTAGGAGTTGAGGTGAATTTTATTTGGACTACATTAAGGATTCTCTGTTGTGCTGTCTGCAGTCAATTGTTATGTCTTCTGAGGAATCTTTCCTTGATAGTCCCTAGCTTTCTCCACGACATGGAACAGAACAATGTTGGTCATCGAATGATTTTTTTCCTTTCTTTTAGTTCTTTTTCTTTATTAAAATTGAATTGCACGAAACTATGATTTGTTTGTGTAGTGCGTTAGTCTGAAGAAGTTCTATACTACTATAGAGGGTAAAATTTGGCATTTTGTTTAGTACCATTTCTGTTAAAATAGTTGCTTAATTTGTTAGTGACTATGTCATTTTGATCTTAACAGGAAGAGTCCTCTGGATTTCTTAGCTTAAACAGAGTCATGAGTCTTGACAGGTGGGACTCGTCTTTTACCTTTCTTTTGAATAGATGTATATCAGTTCCTTCTTCCTCTAATGTGATTGCATTTGGACGATGCAGTATGGAAATTGACCTTACCGAGAAGCTAATAACCCCTTCAAAACCTATGCTAGACGCTGAAGTCGAGGAAAATAAAGTATGCCAATTTTAAGACACTTAGCTTTAGCTATTTGGCATTTATTTCCTTTTCACGGACATTGTTCAAGCTGAAAGTAATTTTCAGGCTAGTATAAGTGCATCTCAAAAATGGAGACCAGCACCAACACGACGCGAGCAGGAGAAGTGGGATAGGGCTGCAAAGGCTGCAACTGGAGGCAGTGTATGTTTTTAGAACTGCCTAAAGAATTCGTTTCTTGAAATTCGATACTTCTTTTTTTTTTGCTCAAAATGTCTCCCTCCTGAGATATAAAAGTATGCTGCTTCACCTTATAATGCTGAGTTATCCATCCCTCAGGAAGTGTTACTCCGAGAAACAAGACGTTCACAAGAGGACCCAAATATTTTGGCTGCTAGGTCAGAGGAGCAGTATCTTAAGGTACATGTTTATTACTTTCTCCACATGAATCATACTCTTGATAGAGATCTGTTGACTTTGTACAAGTTCACTCTTCTAAAATACTTATGTTTCTTTCCTCTGCAGTTGAAGGACAAATTACAGTTCCTCACCCTTGGGATTGGTGGTGTTGGCATAGTTTCAGCCTATGTCTCTTATTCTCCTGAAATTGCAGCAAGGTAAACTAGTTATCTTTGTAGAAGTTCTAGTTCTTTTCAATCTCTTCGGGTTTAATGTATTGTCTGGTCAAGTGATGTTGTAGTTTAATATAATCCCTTATCCATTAAGCTAGCTTTCCTTTGATTAGTATATTGGTCCATTGTGGTTTCTAATGTTAATAATATTTGTGAATGAAGTAACTCTTCACTTGCTTCTTTTTTCCTTCAAAAGGTGAAACTGTTACTGAACAAATTGTCATTTCATACAATGAAATGACCAAATGATCTTCTAGTATACTTTGTGTATCTTTTATCGAGTCATGACTGTTTTATTTCCGTTCTAAATTTATTTTTTCCAACTTGTTGTAAGGATTAAATAGCCTTTTGGATTAAGGTGGTGATCTGCGCATATGCCATGAAGCTTTTAAAATTGATGTTGATAAGATATTGTGTGTTTCTATGACCATTTACGATGCTTGGTCACTTGGTTCTATCATGTATGTTGTATATGTTTGGTGTTTATAAAATGTAACGTTTTCCATTTGTCCAGTTATGGTGCTGGGCTACTTGGATCATTGATGTACATGCGTATGTTGGGGAACAGCGTGGATTCTCTAAGGACAGATGGACCCAAAGCGCTTATCAAGTATGCTTTTCGTGATGCAATCTTTAGCTGATGGCTCTTTCTGTGCATGTTTACCTCCAATATTTTGATGACCTTTTTTTGTCCACTAAAGAGAAGTACGCTAAAGATGAGGGTTTTTTGAGTTAATACAAGTAGAAGTAAGACAAACTGTGTACGCTGCAATTTTGTCCCACATAGAAGAGTGAAGTTGAAGTGGCATTAGACAGGACTTGTTTTAGGTAATTAAGATTATAAATGAATTTGTAACACATGTAATTTGAATTGGATGTCTGAAATGGAGGAGTGCAACAAGAGTGCTATGCTATAGGAAGATTTATAAAATGATTACAAGACCAGTAATGAGTAATGTTATATCAGAGGTAATTTGGCTTGAAACATGTTCAAATGCAATAAAATGGTGTTAACGATTCATATAGCCAACGGAACTAATTTGCGACTGAGGAAATGAGGA
Organism: Solanum etuberosum; assembly: GCA_029582245.1. Taxonomy (NCBI): domain Eukaryota; kingdom Viridiplantae; phylum Streptophyta; class Magnoliopsida; order Solanales; family Solanaceae; genus Solanum; species Solanum etuberosum. The sequence continues at coordinate 10,341 of JAJONR010008224.1, forward strand.
TAGCAGTTCATCATTGTTAATCTTGGTTTCTTAGACCTAAACCCTTGACAGTCATATCAAAGAAAGGGTTTAAATTAGAAGTGTACATGATCCGCTATACTGTTGTTGTTTCAATGTGGACAATTTCTTGATTCCAAGATTTTAAGCTATTAAGCAACGGATAGGTAAATAGAAATCTACGACATGCATCATTCTTGAATCCCTAACTGACATAGGAACAGTAGTCATATGCCATAAGGGACTAGTTTGATCTCTGATTAATTAACTTACGAGAAAGTTATACTTGCAGGGGAGCAGCTGGGCAGCCAAGGCTACTGGTTCCTGTTGTTTTGGTCATGATCTATAACCGGTGGAATGGGTAAGGATCTTCCACTATCACTGCATTTCGTAAAAACATGTGCGGATAGAATAATTGTTGCAAGGAACCTTCTCTTATAACGTTTCTGCACGGATAAAGAAATTGGAGCTGGTTAGAAGGAGCTTCAGTTTCTCCTATTACACCTTTTGGTTTACTTAAGTTAGAAGTTAACCACTTAAGACGAAGAACAAAAAAGAAACTTAGTAAGCTGAGGAACATTGTTGACACTAAAATTATTAGAATGTTTGTTCCTAGTTTGAGATCTCCCAAGGATACTCAACAATAACAAATTCAGTGAAATCCCACAAGTGGGGTCTGGGGAGTGTTACCCTGAGAAGGTAGAGAGGTTGTTTCCAATAAACCCTCAGCTCAAAGAAACAATGCAAGGGGGAGTAGCAGCAAGTAGAAATAACAGTAATATAATAAGATAACCGAGACTAAAGAAACAACAGGTAATAAAAGAAATCCATGAATAAGATAATACAAGAATAATACTAATACTCCAGGAATGGAAGAGAGACACACCCGACTACCTACTAACTTTCTACCCTAATACCCAACCTCCACACCCTCCTATTAAGGATCACGTCCTCGGTGAGCTGAAGTTCGGCCATGTCATGCCTAATTACCTCACCCTAATGCTTCTTTGGACTACCTCTATCCTTCTCAAGCCCACTATGACCAACCTCTCCCACCTCCTTACCGGAACTAATAATCAAAGTGAATTTTTCACTCAGTTCCAAGTAATCACTTTCATTCAACTTGAGACTTGTCTGTAAAAAAGTTGAAACACCACAAGAAAGGGTATTATCAACCATTCTATAGTAGCTTGAATTTGCTAAATGACTAAACGGACCTAAGAATCATTTGTTAACTCTGTTCTTCGACTTCTATGGATGATGCTCTTATATTGGATAAAGTTGCTTTAGTTGTGGTTTGCTTACAAATTGCAACTTGTATGGATTTGGTATCTTTTCAGTATCCTTTCGGCGGAGTATGGACTCATGCACCTCGAGTTGATACCCATGCTAGTGGGGTTCTTCACTTACAAGATTGCAACTTTTGCACAAGCAATTGAAGAGGCAGTGACAATTGTAGGGAAGAAGACAGAAACATAATTATAATAGGTATAGTTACAAAGTCCCATGTAGGATTTGATAATCTTTTTTGTCTCAATATTTATTTACTAAGGTATACATGTTTACTACAACATTTTTCTTGTTTTAAAACAAGGTGTATAGTTAAAGCAACAATGAATTTTCATGTTGAATTCATATCCTTTTAGACACTTTAACTCATCAAGGAGCACAAGAAAATTCTGTTTGTCCCTATTTTGAGTTTGCTCTATGGTCAGTCTTTTTTTGTTTTTACTCTCACCTGGTACCTGTTGCTTGTGGGAGGTGACAGGTATCCCGTGGGATTAGTCGAGGTGTGCAAAAGCTGGCTTGGACTCCACGGTCATGAAAAAAAAAGTGGTTTTCTTACGTATTTTCTTGTATTTGGTAAGTAAGAAGAAAATATTGTCTCAAGAGCATTTAACAATAATTTGGGAAAATACTATGACATCGGACTTGAAATACTATAATTGAGAGTCCGGTCTCGGGTCAGGGTGGGATGTGGAGCTAGAAGTTTTTGTCCAACCAATGGCGTGTACATACTATTGTTTGCCTGACAAAACATCCCAATTGAAAAAAACACGTCATTAGTGGAGTGCTAAGTACTCCTTCAGAGATCTCGACCAGACACTGGTTAGAGAAAATGTTTTATGTAAATTTTATTTTTCTATTATTCTTCCACTACAATAAATGTTGGACAAAAATTAATATATTTATCTGCATACTTCAAACATCAAGCTATCGTAGCTCAGTTGGTTAGAGCACCCGTTTAGTAAGCGGGAGGTCTTGAGTTTGACTCTCAACGAGAGAGCAAAGAATTTATCATAGGCTTCATTTATTTTATTTTTGTAATTTTGCTTCTCATATTGGTAATAGTTTTGGCTTTTCATATTAGAACTTAGATATATATTTATAGGTATATAAATGGTATGTCATTACTTGTCACTCATAATTATGCATCTATGACTGGAAAGCAATTTAAGCAGGCCAAAAACTAGAATAAAGAATGAGGTAAAAGACTAAAAAAGTGAATTGTGATTGCAATATGAATCATTACAGAATAATGTAGACAGTCATGTGTTTGTGGGCAAAACTGAAGCTCTACAAAAAGGACATGATTTTTTCCTCTGCAACCACTTGTTTATGCATTCAGCATGAAATTCATGGCCACATTGAAGTGTGCCAATGTTATCTTCATCTTTATATTCAAGTAACCAGATAGCACATGCTTCTTGTTCTTCATCATCATCACCATCTTCGTTGGCGTCTATGTCCATAACACAAGTAACATAACATGTACTTCTTTCGAAATACTCAGACATGTCTTGATCCACACACTCATTAATATCTTCTTCTTCCTCCACCACCTCTTCATCTTCTTCTTCGTCTTCAATTTCATCACTATAGGAGGTGTCATCAAGAATCGATTGTGGCACTTGAATATTGTAATGGATGTAGCTAGTATTCACTTGCATTCGAGCTGTCCTAGTCCGTCTTCCACTTGTTTGCTGATTGCCTTGATCAAGCAGATGTATATCATACTCCATTCCTATTTGTAACTCATTCACGATTTCCTCTTCCTCGTCTTCTTCCATAATATCTTCATCCGACAACAACTCTTCTGCTTCTTCTTCTTCCTCAATTTCATCAACAATTTCACCAATATTTGAATGTTCTAACTTAATATGAGACATGAAACTATAATCAACTGGAGGCAGGTGTTGTAGTCGATTCAAGAGAGCAGCATCAGGTGGCAACGTACGAGCAACAAAAGAGGGAACTTGATCATGTTGAGACATGTTTCTTCCCTGTGTTTTGTGTTAGATTACCAGAAATTAAAAAAGAAGAAGTTTAGAATGAGATATCAGTGTTAATGTAAACGCATATATAGGAAAAAAATATTTGTAGCAATTTGATTGGGAAAGGGAAATATTTATGGTAACAATTTGATTGGGAAAAATAGTTTCCTAAAAAGTTTATTTCCTTTTCTTTTCTTGCTTTACCCACAAGTTTCTATAAAAATTATTACACGTTATTTTTAATAATTCCAATGTGTCTTATCACAAAGTTTGATATAAAAGAGAGAATTTCGGAATCATATCCAAGTTTTGAATTTTTCTGTTGATCCAGTAACAAAAAAATATTTCTACATATGTTTTAGGTCTAGAAGAAAAATCCCCATTTGATTTAATGCTATAGTCCATGAAAATAATTTAGTAACAAAACCCAATATGTCCTTCACAAAGTTTGATATAAAACTGAAAAATTCCAAATCATATCAAAATTATCATGCCTCAAGAGCTAATTTTCATGCGACTATTATTCCATATGTATTCACATTCCTCTTAACTCCTCTAAAGGCAATTGTTTCAAAAACAATGCAGAAAAATTGGGGAAATGCAGTCCAACCAGACCAAAACTCACAGAAATATCAATCACAATCCTCCTCCAAGTTAATGTTAAAAGCTAGAAACAGAAATTAAGGATCGAACGTTGGAGGAGAAATGAGAACGCGTTTGGTGGGAAATGAATATAACCAAGACAGTGGAAACAGGAACTTCATGATTCGATTCACACGAGCACAAGGAAGAAAAGAAAAGGTAAGCTTAAAGTCGGAATGTAACCAGGACTGCAATGAGGGTCTGGCTCAGGCAAATCACTTTACACAGAAATAAGTTACAAGCTCTTTCAAGTCTCAAAGCAAAAGTACATCAAAAATAAAGCCTAAAACTAGTATCTACCGCGCTCATCTTCACTAAATCAAACTTGTATACTCTTGGCGAGGTTTAACCAAAATATATGTATCACCTCCGAAAGATTCGTGGAAAAATGCACTCTTCTAGTCAACATTTCCTTCTACAAGTAACCATCTGCTCATAAAAATAGTAACTCATGAACTTCTCATTTGTATCAAAGTAATTTCAAGCTAACATCCAGAGAGTAGTAATTAGTACATAATAATGGCACATACTGGTTTTACGTAGTATTTAAAGGTGGGTGGGGAAGAAAAGGGAACAAAAATTAAGAATTCTCTTATTTTCGAGAACTTTCAAGTATTTAGGAGCTAGAGTGCACCAGCAGAGCTTCTCAATAACCTTCCCTGAACCAAAGAGGAGCAACAGTTAAGAAACGTTTTACCCTCTGACCCTATCGATTGCTAATTCCATAATTAGAGCTCAACAATCATAAATTTCCTTCAACAACATAGCCACCACGACGGAAGTAAAGAAGGAGCAAATGGTAATTACAAAAATAGAGTAATGAAGCTTTCCTCACACAACTGAACTACTAAAGCTTCTATAAGTGTCATGGTAGCTGGAGATGCACATTTATGACGGAGTAAATATATTTGTTTAATGCAACAAAAAATTCTACACAGAGACACAAGCATTGCATCTTTACTGCTCTTATTAGCCATCTTGTGAAGCTTAAACCAAGTGTTATTCTAAGGATATAGACCGATCGCAGATCTCCAGTGGCATCATAAGATTCTCTTGCAGTCACTAAATCAACAATTCATCAGGAATGTAAATAGATAGTCTCAAGACCATAACAATTATGTTCCGGAATACATCAGTAAGTGAATATTTTCATTTTAAATTCAATCTGTTCAAGAGATGTGAACATAAAATGTTTCAACAACAATATTCCTCGAAAAAATTCCTACGGCAATTTTAAGAGAGAATAACAAAAATGCATCCTTCAACATGAATTGAATAGAACAAATTAAATTTAGGTCAATTGAAGTATAAAGTACTTCTCGGAAAAATACAACGTTGTTCAAACTTACTATCCCAGTTAGACACCGGGGGAATTGTTTGGAGGATGCATTATGTAGCTAGTAAGTAGTAAGAGTTACGGGAATGAAAAAAACCTTAACAGAAAACCATAATACTATGCCAATTGCCAAAAAGAAAAGATAATTTCAAGAGTAGCCAACAGTTGATCAAAGCCCTCATGAAACCATAAAAGCATCCAATCTTCTAAGCCTCAGAATGAAAAGAAACTCAAGTAATAATTTGGTTCATGGATCATTTTATTTCATTATTGGCTAATAAGATAAGAAATTTACATAACCAATTTAATTTTGGAAAAAAGTGAGAGACGCATACTTGGTCCAAAAGGTTGTCATCTAAACAGTTAACTTACATGACTAACCGAGGTAGAATAAGACCTACTGCCTGAACTGAGAAGCTGATTCCTGACACATGAGACACCGAACTATCCAAGAAAGATTTTGTTCAGCAGCTTTGAGATTGGCAAGTCGAAGTCAAACAATAAAGATGGTGTTGCACAACTGAGCCTATGTAAGCACGAGTTAAGGCATAGAGCATGGGCTTTTGCCACACTAGTACTTGCGTGGATTCGATGGAAGGAGAGGAGTTAGATAGCTTTTGATGGTGTAAAGTTTGATTTTGAAGAGGAATAGCCTCTATTTCTAGTATATTGCAGTCTGCATAGAAGATCGGGTGTACTTTGTGGAGAACCACATTTGTTTTCAAAAACTCTCTACTTTCTGGAATACTTCTTGTATAAGGAAACTTTGCCATCAATTAATAATATATGTTATTGCAACATATGTTACCTTATATATCTTCAAATCAGTTAACCTTCTTGATAACTAACTCATATCAGAAAATTTATGCGTTAACTCCTAGACGGCTAGACTAGACCAACAAAAACAAAGAGGGTTATTTTTTTTACATTAACTCTATCAGTGAGAGGAGATTCCATAAATAACTCAGCAGAAATACAATGCACCCCCAATTCACATCCAGTGAGAAGCACCCACTTGGTCATTGATATGTTCCTTATGATTGTCGACTTCATCAAGTGTTTCTTTGCACAAGTACAGATCAAAGAAAAGGGCCATTACATCACTAGTTCCTACTTATTAGATATCCTGAAGATAAAGCAACTGACAACACCAATCTCAATCTGTCTTTCCTCAGGAAGAACCCCAGATTGAAGCAAAAGAGCAATTAAGAAACAAACCCAATGATATACCATCATTATGATCGATCGAGAACTTATCAAACATTAAATGTCAACTAACAACTTGAATAAGAAACATCTTCATATATCTTTGTATCTAACATTCAAATTGAAAGGTTCTTTTAAGATACATACATAAATAGGTACATACATACATACACGACCGTCAATTGGATTGCTATCTAAACTCAAACATAATGAAAGAAACAGCAAATTCTCCACAAGGAATACATAGTCACTCACCAGCTTGTGAACTGTTCTTAGCGCGTTTAAGCTTTTCAAGCTGAACTTGCGACTCCATAATGAGTTTCATTCTTTGAATCTCCAAATCCTTTGCAAACTGCATTCTTTGCTTCTCCAATTCCACCATTTGCCTCTGCTTAGCATCTTCAACTCGTTCGTATATCTCGGCAAACCTTCCAATTGCTTCAGCTAACCTGCTACAACCCTCTGCCAATGCCCCACTCTCCTTCCTCCTACTTAGAGCACCGGCAGTAAATGTCGCCGGACTTGAAGTTTCCGACTCCTCCTCTTCGTCTGAATCCTCGGAGGCAGCAGCCGCTGCAGCTGCAGCCATAGCAGAGAAATTTCTCCGGGAAACGACGTCCTCCATGACTGCCGCCGGCCTCTTTGACCGTGGACCAACCGGAACGGCGGAAGGTGGAGGAGGAAGCAACGGAGGTGTCTTCCGTCGAGGAGCGACCGTCACCGGCAACGGCGACGGTTTGAAATTATCGCCGATCAGTACATCCAGGCTGTTGAAAAATGGCCACTGAGGGACATACCGACTGTGGGATTGAGAAACCCTAGCTTTCTCGATCTTATACTTCTTCTTCAATGTATCAATGCGGTTTTTGCACTGTATATCGGTGCGAAATTGTTTCTTCGAGTGGCCGTGAAGTGCGTTAACGGCGTTAGCCACCTCCTGCCAGTGCTTCTGCCGGAGATTACCGCGCTTCAGCTCCACGTAGTGAGAACCCCACGCTTCGATCAGAGTATGAGTCGCCGCTTCCGACCAACAGTCCTCGCGAGCCGGAAATGCAGCCGGACGAGTTGACGCCGGCGGGATCATCGGCGGCGGAGGAAGAGTTGCTAGTTCATTCTTTACAGAAGACGGGGGAGGTGATGGAGACGGCGACGGAGAATTGTTATTCGAGGAAGGACTGGCGACGAGATCGTCGTCGGACATCGGAGAAGACGGCGAGGCGGCGGCGACGGCGGAATTGGATTGTTGAACGGCGGTGGAGGAATTAGGGTTAGAAGAAGAAAGGAGGGAAGAGGATGAGAAGTAATCAGTGTGATTAGGTCGACGGTACATCGACAAAAATGTGCCGACGAAGTTTCGGTTTGGGTGGGGTGGGGGTGGGAGTGGGGCGTAGGGGGTGGGGAATGTTTGAATATTGGGCCGGTAAAGCCCAATCTCCGGTTTGAGAATCAAAGATGTTTTTGGGCCTTTCAGCAACATTTGGGCAAAGTAAATTTTCAGAAATTACTAATGTTTTGGGCTAGTTAGAACTCAGTAACTATAGTTTGAGTATTTGTTATTCATAGAAAGAGAAGAGAGTCGAGCGAGATTTAGAAGAGAGATGCTAGATATGAATTATATTCTACGAATACAGGTTGCATTAACGAATATTGTCTAACACGTATTGTATTCACTACATACATGTTGTATCACTTGTATTTATTTGTTCTTATATTCATTCAATATACAGAAATACAGGTTGTATTTGATACATACATGTTGATATAGTTGTATCGCATGTACTCATTCGTGAAACATAAATACAAAATACAAATTGTATTTGATATATACAGGCTGATACGATTTTATCATTTGTAAGTATTCGTTCTTGTTTTGCTTGTAGTAATTTGTGGTACAAAACTACATGATTATACAAGTTGTATTCAATACGTACAGGCTTATATGTTGTATCTCTTGTATTTATTCGCTCTTGTATCGCTTGTATTCATTCGCGATACAAAAATACAGGCCAGTATAGACCAATACATACATATTGATACAAGATAATATGTCGATACAACCATTAGAATGATACAAGTTCTTCTTCTTATTTATTTTTCGATGTATTCGTTCCTTGTATTTACATAATATAATGGATGAATTATATGCCTCTGCTATATACCATGAAATACAAAATACAGAGAGAGGGGGTGATAGAGGGAGAGAGAGAAGAGGGCAAGATTTTTTTTTTTGTTATTGTTGTTGTTACTGCTTAACTATATGCTCAAGTGATCTTTATCCGGAATTTGAAGACTTTGGGTGCACTAAATATGATATATAAGGCTTTAGGTGCACCAAATATGATACCTAAACTAAATTTAAAATCAAAATAATAAAATAGTGATCTAGCTGGAATTCAACCCTGGTCTCGGATAGTTTCTCTGCCTTGTACGCCAACTAATAAAGGTGAGTTCGCATATGATCCTCACAATATTCTTAAGTAGTAATTATGCAATATCATTGTTCTTTATTTTAATTATCCTCAAACTTTATATTTTTGAATTTCTATTATTCATTTTTTGAGAATCAACAATGCTAATTAAGAAATCTGATACATAATTTTGCCTAAAACTTTTTAGTAAGCCTCGAACATCAAGTAATAGACATGTTTCGAATATGCAATCAAACACTTATATCATAAGTCTCACAAAACTAAACTCCACGTATAAATTTCAAAGCGTTTTACAAGTAGTCCGATCTAGCACGAGTCCAAATACATACAAGTCAAATAAGGGTGGCTCATTTGCTCTATAATAAATTCTATAAGGATGTGTGAGTAGAGACAGGTGGTAGTACTAGAATGGCACATCCAACTTGGACACAACTCATGTGAAGTGTCTTTTAGCACTTAATTTAATTTAATAGACATTATCCAATCACAAAAAAAAAAACGTTATTTTCTAGATAGAATGACAATTCTTATAAAGGGACCCAAAAACTATACCAACAAATCTAATCCACGAAGAAATACTTTAGGATAAGATTTGAAATGTCCCAACTCGACATGGTAGGTTGCGTGAACTTTATTACTCCTTAATCGGTTTCGGGTTCAACGTATGGATATGGAGAAAATTTTATCGGAAGCGTCATCTCTGAATAGGTCATATAATGTGCAATTCGAATGTAATTGAGGCTCTAATATGGACTCTAGATACTGAATAGAAAACCGGAAAAAAAACTTTATTACTCCCTCATAATTTAAAATAAGTGAGTTTTATAAAGCTTTACATAATTGCTGATTTTTTTTATATATATTCTTGTTTGATAAGATTATTAATTACTTTATATTTTTTAGAAGAATAGTTTAATAAATAGCTTTTAATTTATGTTTTTAAATATTTTTCTTAAGAAGCATGTTATGTCTTTACGATTCACTAAATAAATACGGGAGGAGTATTGTTCAAGAGGAAGTGTTTTATTGTTAACTCTTACATTTAGAGGTAAAAGAAGAAGATTACAAGTAGAACAAACATGTAAATTGAATTAATTTATACATTAAATTTTCTAATCTATAAGCACTTTTAATGTTTAAAGCTTATCAAACACGTAAATAAGTTAAAAAGTAGGTAGATTATTTGAAGATTCTTCTTAAATTTGACTTGTTTTTTCGGATACTCTTTAAATTATCAGTAGTCTTAATTATTTTTTGAATTTGGTTATTTAATAGTTTAGGTGATGTCTGAAGAAAACATGTCAAAATTAAAATAGTCTTACTTAAAAATTGATTTAACTGTCTTGGCCAAACACCTCTTATTATCTAATTTCACCAAATGATTTTTTTTTCTCTGTCCTAATAACAGGCAATTAATTTTAAAAAACATTTAGGATAAGGTAATTAATCTAAAAGCTTTTCTTATTGCTTTTAAAATAATGAAGAAAAAAGAAGCAGATTGAATAGTTGGTAATATCTCACAATCTTGTTTTGCCTTATCAACTTATCCATTAAAGGAAGTGACACTTTTTTTTTTTTTTTTGTTGGTATATCTTTTTTTAATTTTTTTTATAAATTGTTTGATATTTGTATTAAAATTCGATTAATGTGTCATGTAAAATTCGTTCGGGAGAAGTGCTCCTTATTGAGGACTATTTTGTATCCAAAATTTGAGAATCAAAATGCTAATTAAAAAAAACAACTTCATCTGATGCACCAAGTCGATAATGATAGTATATCTTCTTTTAGTAGAGGCTCTAGAGCTTTACTTTTTGTAGTGTTGGAATATGAATTCCAAGCACTCATAATTGTTTTAATAAAGCACCACTATGCATGCTACTTTACTTCTTTCTTTTGTGTGAATAAATTACACTAAACATTCATGTTATTAAACACTTATAATTTCTATATTAAGGGTGTTCGGTACTTTCTCCGTCCACTTTTAATTATCATGTTATGCTTTTTCAAAAGTTAATTTGACTAATTTTTAAAGTTAAATTAGATTACATTAATTCGATATTTTAAATAAAAAATTTAGATATTCAAAAACTATACGGAAAGTACTATAAATTGTAATTTTTTTCCATATCAATATGATGAAAAAATAATCGTAAAATTTTAGTCAAAATTCTTATAGTTTGACTCTAAAAGGGGAAACCATGACAATTAAAAATGGACGAAGATAATATATAGTTTTGAAAAATACTATCACAAGTAAATCATAACTAACTATATTAAAATACAATTATTACTAAAAGAGAAATCAGAAGCTATAATAAGTAAAACTTAAATATATGAAATTTAACATTATAAATACTTTTGTTGAAATTTTTTGTTTACTCCTTTAATTAAAAAGGAGAATTTAAGTGTACTTATAGTTGTTAGTAATAACTTTCTTGTCCTTTTAGTTTGTTTATTTAGTTTTCTTCAAGTTATCTTAATTTTCATTATTAAAAAAAAATATTTTTTTCTTGATGTTACAAGTGAGAATTATTTTTTATATCGTGAACAAATAAAAATGAACAGAGTGAATATAATTTACATGTGTGTGGACATAGAGGTGCCACGTGGATCGTTGTTTCTTGAGAGGCCGTCGACCGTCCGCGGCGAATGGCATTCGTAATTCCACCAACTCAACCTATGTTAATCAAAGCTCACTTTAATTTCTATTTTTTGGCTTATTTTTATTTTTGGTTCCATATACAAAGTTCTTCACCTTTTTAAATAGTTCAACAATTTTTTTAATTGTTGGTAGAGTAGATATTGAAATTTTGTGAGAAACAAATTGGCGCATTCGGTGGAATCAAATTTGTCATTCATCTCTTGTTTCAAAAATCAAATCTGTAAATCTGAAGCTGTAAATGTAGAAGAATGAGTACTTCGAGCCTCATATTTGAGTATCAACAAGCCTACACTCCGACAAGTCTTGAAGTAGGGGGTATTTGTAGACATTGAAAATTTGTGGGACTCTACAAGACGTGTTCAATTCGAGTTGAGATTTTACAAGGTGTGTTCAGTTCCAATTAGATTCTTGGAAGCTACTCAACCCTAAACCCTAGTTCAGGCATATATAAAGGTTACTATATTTTCTTGAAAAGACATCTCGAATATTTCGCAAATTCATGAAATATTCACAAGGAGATCAAATACAAATCATCATAGTTTGAGAAATACGCCACAAATGGCCCTCGAATCATGGATAAATCTTATGAGAGAAGAATCAAAGGGGGAACAAATTTGTACTCACAATCTTGATGAATAAAATTATGTTTCATCATATTTTAATTGTGATTGTAATTTATTTTTCTGTCACTTTAAAATTTGTTGCACACAAATATACTGTGTATGTGCAGTGGCATGGTTGGACGAATGAGATTTTTGTAACCATAATTAGATGTTTTGGATTTAAATTATAAAAATGAGAAGTTCTTGTTATACATGAAAACTTGATTTTTTTCATGAATCCTATGCAATAGAGATAAAAATTGCTTATATTATATCTTTCGTATACTCATTTTGTGAAATTATATGAAATATTGTTGTTATGTAAGTGTGTGTATATATATGTGTGTTAATTTGTGTGATTTAAGGTTTCGTTTGTTTTCGTTAAGATTAAAACGTTTGGATTTGAATGTACATTTAAATATTAAGATGTGTATTAAATTTTAGAGGTGTGAATTGAATACATATTTAATAGAAAGTGCTAAGGTCTCAAGTTCGAAACTTCTTGTTTACAACAATAAGAGATTGACAATCTGGGTCGAATTCATCGCACAAAGTTGGCTTAGTGAGTTTTATCTCTATTGTATAATTTGCAAGATATTACACAAGAATGAAATTTATCGTATACTGACTCAAAAAATAACGATTATGAATTTTCTTATTATAAATTAAAAATATACCTAATGAAACATGATTAAATAAATTGACTAATGTGATAATTAGTATAAAATTTCGCATCATTTTAACCGTTAATTTGATCATCCAATACCAATAAATCTATAAACTTATTTGTACTATACAACTAAATCATCTATTATAATTCGATTTTAAACCGCAACTATATCAATCACTCTACTTAATTAGAGCAAACAACATCATAAATAGCATTAAAAGTTACCAACTACCATCTTAAAGTTCATATATAACATGTGTATACAACAGTTTTGATCTCAACATCAACAATTAGTTCATTAGTTGGCACCGCTCATATCGATCGATTTTTTTAGTTTCTTAAAAAATTATAAATAAAAAAAATTAATTTTTGAATAAAATAAATTTAATATAGTAAGCATAGGCACATATCTTAAGGTTTAAAAAACAAAATCATAATTTTATTATATTTTTTTAATGTAATAAATTTAATATTTTGAAAGATATATAAAAAGGTGGTTATACCAATAATAAAGATAAATTAGAAATTAAGGAATAACTTTTTTTGATTTTTGAAATTAGACAAATAAAATGGACATTTAATAAATATAATCAATAAGTAAAAGTGGATGAGGAAATACTCATAAAGAGGTTATTTGGTTAAAATAAACAGATGTTTGATCATAAATTTCAAATATCTTTTATTTTATTTTGAATTTATAAGATTGAAGTTGAAGATAATAATAATTTTTTTCATAAGGAATATTTAAATAATGTTCATATTTTAATGTACTTAAATATAATTTCTCCGCTCCGTAATCCAAATTTGTTATATAAAGTTTTTGACTTTAATTTATATATATTAGTACTCTTTTAGTCTATATTAAGTAGATTATAAAGACTTCTTTATGATTTAAAATAAGTAAAAAATTTCTTCATATGTGTTTTTTTTAATTAAATGAGGTGTAATTGTTTTACATATTTTAGAAGATTAGTTTTTTAAAATTAATTTTGAGAACAATATGATATCATCATAGAATTTATATTATCCATGTATAGCTAAAAATTGATACTCATTCATGCACCTTCTAAAGTTTGATAACTTTTCTAGAAAATAATTCACCGCCACGAGTTTCAAGTCTATCATATAAATTAAAAATAGTCATATTTTCCATAATCTAATTTATTTGTTCTAACTTAATTTAACAAAGTTTATGAAAATAAAACTTGACAAAGATTTTTTAAAAATAAAATATATTTAATTAAATATTATATAAATAAAAAAACTTGTTTAATTCTCAACTTGACATTTATCGCACGTGATGCTCACGTGGACCCTTCTCTGCTTCGACACTTCGTCCCCACTCCCGTCTGCTACCCCACTCCCCTTATAGCTTGTTTGGAGGGTTATTATCGTGTTATTCGTTTAAATATAATATTTATTTTAATTATTAAAATTTATCTCATTTTGTATAACAATAAATTTAATGTAATTGCATGGTTACTCTTGCTCCCATCGTTTGGTCTAGATTTGTATTTTAAATTAGAAAGAAGTATTGAAAGTATCCTTAAATTAGGTGTGAATTATTAGTTTTATTCTCAAACTATTGACATCGTTAAAAACACTCATTTACATGATTAATTGAACATAAATACACTCTCAATCTTGCAACATGAGTGAAATATACTCTTAAATTCTTTTCAAACTTAAGAGTATTTTCAACATTTCTCTGGCTTTTTATTAAGAGTCTCATTTTCCTATAAAAGTTTGAAATCGCTTGATATGTCATGTGACAGATTGGGATATATCTTAGTTTCGTTAGTAAAGTAGATGAACGTTTTTAAGATTATCAATAGTTTAAGAATGGAATAAATAATTTACACCAAGTTCGAGATATTTTCAATACTTTTCTCTTTGAATTATTGATATGGTGAGGCAAAGTCAAGTATGATCAAATGGTTCATCCGACTTCTCTCCAATGAAAAATCATACTGTTTATATATCATAGATATGAACCTCCATTCCATTTCTTGTGTATGTATACTTCTTCATATTTTGAACGTCTAGTGAAAAATGTTGGTCTCCATTATTATCCAATAAATTACTTTCTTTGTTCTTTATTGATGTTTCATTCTCGAAATTTGAAATATGTCACATAAATTGAGATACGGAGAGTCGGAATAGTAATATGTAACCGGCATCCAAACAGAGTGTAAACACAGCTCGACTCACCCAGAAATTCTGCAATTTTCTGTCACTGAGAAAAACCCAAAATCCTCCTTCCTCTCTCATTCATTCATTCATCAACAAGCTTTTTTTTCCTTCTTCAATGGCTACTTTAGCTAGACCCACCATCATTAGTGACCTTCCTGATGTGATCCTTTCTAACATAATCGCCGCCGTCTCCGACGTCCGCAGCCGGAACGCCGCCGCACTTATCTGCCGGAAATGGCTCGTCCTTGAACGAGCCACGAGAACTTCCCTCACCCTCCGTGGTAACATCCGTGACCTTTTCATGTTACCCACTTGCTTCCGATCTGTTACCCATCTCGACCTCTCACTCGTTTCTCCTTGGGGACATCCCCTCCTATCTCCACGCGCCGCCTCCAGCGACGGTGGCGACGATGCTGATTCCATCCTCATCGCACACCTCCTCCGCCACGCGTTTCCTATAGTTACTTCGCTCATTGTCTACGCACGTAGCCCACATACCCTCCAGTTTTTGCCAGTTCAGTGGCCTCACCTTAAGTATATTAAGCTTGTTCGTTGGCATCAGCGGCCTCAATTAGCTAGTGGGGATGAATTCAACTTGCTGTTTCAAGGATGCCCGCAATTGGGTTCGCTTGATTTATCTACTTTTTACTGTTGGACTGATGATATTCCTCCAGCTCTTGAATTGAATCCTCTTGTAGCTGGTAATCTCACAGTGTTCAATCTGATGAATGCTTCGTTTTCGGAAGGTTTTAAGACGGATGAGATTAGAGTAATAACGAAATGTTGTCCTAATTTGAAAGAGTTGAAAATTGCTTGTATGTTTGATCCTATGTACATTGGGTTTGTTGGGGATGAAGCTTTGGTTTGTGTATCTACCAATTGCCCCAAATTAACAGTGCTTCATTTAGCAGATACGTCTACTTTGTCTAATTGCAGGGCTGATCCAGATGATGAGGGGTTTACGACAGATGATACCAAATTTAGTGTTTCAACTTTGATTGAGGTATTTTCGGGTCTTTCCTTACTTGAAGAGCTTTTATTAGATGTTTGTAATAATGTTAGAGATAGTGGTCCTGCTCTGGAAATACTGAACGCGAAATGTCCCAAGTTGAGATCTTTGAAGTTGGGGAAATTTCATGGCGTTTCTATGCCAATCGGGTCTAAGTTGGATGGAGTTGCGCTTTGTCAGGGGCTTAAATCGTTGTCGATTAGAAATGTAGGTGATTTGGATGATATGGGTTTGATAGCAATTGGTAGAGGGTGTTCAAGATTAACCAAGTTTGAGATTCAAAGTTGTAAAAAGATCACGATGAGAGGAATGAGGACGCTAGCTTCTTTGCTCTGGAAAAGTCTGGTTGATGTCAGGATATCTTGCTGCAAGAATCTTGGAGCCTCTTCTTCGTTGAAAGCATTGGAACCAATACAAGAACGTATCCAGAGGCTTCATATTGATTGTGTGTGGGATAGTGTTGAAGAAATTGAAAATCTTAATGGTGTTGAATACGGGTTTGATCTCAATAAGACCAATGGAGGTGAGGCATCAAATCATGCTAATGGATTTGGGGACACATTTGGATCCATGGATGATGATCTCATGTTTAACAGGAATAAACGATGCAAGTACAATTATGACCTTAATAGTGTTTGCATGGAAGACAATGGCCATGGGAATGGTTTTGGTGGACGGACATGGGACCGGCTGCAATATCTCTCACTTTGGATTGGTGTCGGTGATCTTTTAACTCCTTTAGCAGCTGCAGGTCTTGAACATTGTCCTAACTTGGAAGAGATCAAGATTAGAGTGGAAGGAGATTGCAGGCTATGGTCAAAACCTTCAGAGAGGGCATTTAGGTTGAGCACCCTTTCGCGGTACCATAAACTTGTGAAGATGCATTTGGATTGTGGAGATATCATAGGTTACGCACACACTGCCCCATCGGGGCAGATGGATTTGAGCTTGTGGGAACGGTTTTATCTCTTTGGTATTGGAACTTTGAATCTCAAGGAGCTTGATTACTGGCCACCACAAGATAGGGATGTTAATCAAAGGAGTCTATCCCTGCCAGCAGCTGGGCTGCTCCAAGAATGCATCGCACTCAGAAAGTTGTTCATCCATGGAACGGCACATGAACATTTCATGATGTTCCTGCTTAGAATCCCAAACCTACGAGATGTACAGCTGAGAGAAGATTACTATCCGGCACCAGAGAATGACATGAGTACAGAAATGAGGTCAGACTCCTTGAGCCGCTTTGAAGCGGCTCTAAACAGACGACAGATTTGTGATTGATGCAAGGAACATATTACATTGTTCAATTTTCCATTATCTAATTGCCCTTGGTTTTATTCCTGATTCATTCAAGGAACAGGTACTGTTATGCAACTTCCCGATGCCCAGTTGTCATAGATTATATTCCTGGGATAGTAGTGTTGTCATATTTAATATCCAGATCTTCTGTATAGTTTTATACATAAGTTAAATTTACGCATTTTGAACAAAAAATATGATCAACTTTGGATGTAATTCGAGTGAAATGGATGTATGAACTCTACTTTTGATCCGCAAAGGATGAGCATTTTTATATTATGCTTCTAATCCTGTGTTTATCTGAATCGAAAGAGATTTCACCAGTAGAGTGAGTGTTCAGTCTTGCTGTCATGTGAGAACTTCCTCCAACTGTCTATCATTCAGCTTGGTTCAGTAGTCTGCATACAAAAGATAACGAGGGAACACAGGAGAAAATAAATGAATTTGAGTCTACATAGGCCTCTGGTATCAACATCTACAATTGACTGCAATTGATTTACCAAAGGTCCTTCAGGTACGTCTAATCTTCATCTCATCGAAAATGGTACGTACAACCTAACTTGTAGCCATCCATTTTGGAGTTCCAACTGATGTAGAGTCTCACTCAAGTGCATCTGTCATTATTCTTGAGAGCCCAAAATTACATATTTTGACAGTGCAGTAGTACACTTATTCATGAGGCTGCTTGCACTTTTTAGAAAATTTGTGTGGTGGAAGGTGACAGGGAGAAAGAGTGAGGAAGAAGAAGGATTAATCATATTTTCCAAAAAAAAAAAAGAAAGAAAAGGAATTCAGGCGCTCAAAATTCGTATAGCACACATACTATGCTGAGTCAGTGAAAGGTGTCAAAATGACACAGTGAAGGTCTCCTACGAGTGTTTAAAATGTACTAGGCTTACTTGAGGTGTCTAAGTGAAAAGTCGTGCCAACATTAGTGTCTGCCGATGCCTTCTGCTTTCTTTTAATTATTTGATCAAAGATCAAGGAGCATCTATGGTTGTTTCAATATTTAAGTGGTTATACGCTTTTTTTTTTCCAATGACAAAAAACTTGCATTCTTTTGTATTGTGTTCATATCCTAGTTAGTTTCACCCTCATCCGTGACCAATAGATCACACAAACACAACTTTATTATTTTATTATTACGAGAATCAATCTTGTAGTGCTTCCAACACTAGTACAAATACTAGATTGGTGAAAATATATATTCAACGTTTTGCTAGACACATTGTATGCATTCACATTTGACAAGACCAAAGCAATATCAACAAACAAAAATAATTGCAAAGTGAACAAACTCCCCACTCCCAAAAATTCAATACTCAGGGACTGGAAGGTCTTCTTCTGAAGGTGGTGCCAAAATCCACTCTCCATTTTTATCAAAAACCATCCCTCTATTCTTCTCAACCCACCACGACCCTGGAATCAAGTACTCATCTTTCAAGAATGAAGATGACTTGTTCACCAAAGCTATACTCCTCTTCACTTTCAACTCAAACTTTTTATCTTCCCCGTTCCATCCCGCCACAACATGTAACATCCCCTGCAAGTTATGCCAATCGCCCACGTCTTTTGAATTCTTTAAACTCGGAGACTTTCTGCTATCGATGACTAGCTCTATACCTGTTGAAGAGTAATTCAAAGTTGTAAGAAATCAAATTTATCTAGATTTTGGTATTCGTTACGTAGTTTATCTTATTCATGTCTACATAAGATTTGCAGTCAAATTTATATAGAAATATGTTTTTCAGTTCTAATTAAGTAGATTCTGCACTAAGTATAAACATATGTACTTTTACCTCCTCTCGTAAGTGTTGATTTCTCATATGGTTACTCAACTACTCTTATCTCAGAAAGTTGTTTTTCTTCTTGATTCAAATTTTTTCAACAAAGAAAGTGACTTTCTGATATAATAACTGTTAGTTGAGTGACGATATGAGAAATCAACTCAAAATTGTAATGATATTTCCTTCAATACCTGAATTCACATACCCAAATAGAGCACTTGGGTAAAGGGGAATGAGATCAATCTTGTTCTTAACATGTAAGATATTCAAGTTTGAGAATTTCTTGATTCTTTCATTGAATGTCTTGTTCCCAACTTGTGGACTACCAAATACAATTGCAGATACTGGAATATCAACTGGCACACCATTTTCAACCACATCAAATGATGCTAAAACAGCTAGGCTAGCACCAAGACTATGCCCAGTAAAAGTTATACTCAAATTCTCATTTTTATGCTCATTTCTTAACTTTTGAATCTTTGCTTGAAGTTGTTCTCTTGCACTTAGTCTCGTGAAGGACGATTTCGGGTTACTTGAGACGTAAATCTTAAGCCACCCATCCATTACTTTGACCTCGTCCTTGTCCTCGTCCTCATCCTCATCCTCATCGTTCTTGTTGTTAAAGCCTTTTTGGAGAGACTTAGGATGAAGCAGAGAGTCAGCTGAATCAGGACGAGCACCTAAAACATTGATCCATTCATAACTCCTAGCCGTGCCACGAAACACAACGTACACTTCCCTACGTCCTAGTTTACGACTGACTTCATCAGTCGTAACGGCTATATAGCCAATCCAATTAGACTCTCTGTCCCACGACTCGCGAGACAGAGAGTGGAGGAAAATGGCTTCAAGTGCGCCTATTTTAGCAGTAGCATAGAGGAAGCAATATATTTTATAATCGTTAGAGGATTCTAACAGGACTTTGTCGAAAAATGAACTTTTACCATAACGACTCGTGCCACAATACTTGGAATTTTGGTCATTGTTGAAAGCATCGTAAGTAGCTTGACAAAAGTCACCGCACCGGAGAATTAGACGCCGGAGAGGGAGATTTAGAGGTTGAAGAAGGCCATCCCAATCGTTGCTTCCTAAAAGTTCATGCCATGTTGGTTCTTTTTCCATCTTATAGGATAGATAGATAGATAGTTTTTTTTTTTTTTCAATTTGAGGGGGAAGTTTATTTGGTGTAGAAGAAAATAATGTAACAAGTAAGGATTTAAGAAGAAAGTTGTTCTATTTTCCTCCACATGTTATGAGATAGAATAGTATACTATAGCTACACACTAGTTTTGTTGATAAAATAGATGTGAGTTTGGTTAGATGGTGGGCTGCTGGATGTAGACAGATTCAGAATTTCAAGTTTATGAATTTTTATAATAATTTAGAGATTATATATAATAAAAAATGAATTTACAATCAAATATTTATAGATATTTAGTAAATTGTTGTGAACGTTATAATATGTAGTGAGCCATATATGCCATAATGCAAACGAAAACAAATTTCCCATATAATGAGTGTGTTTTGAAGGGAAAAATGGAAAATTTATGTGGATATACATTTCGATTGTTTGCTTACTAAATGTGATACAAGTACATACTATACATTGGGCTGTATATATTATACATACATTATATGTATATATCTACTACTTAACTATAAGTGACCAAGTGTGGATAACCACATAGGTGGTCGACATGCCTGCTTCACCGGTGTGGTTTCACACTTCTACTACTTTTGTCTACTTTTTTTCCGTTTTAATTTGTTTATGTTATTTTTTAATAATGTTATATATTTAAAATACTTAACTATAAGCGTGGATAACCACACAGGTGGCGGTTGACATGCCTGCTTCACTTGTGTGGTTCCACACTTCTACTACTTTTATCTATTTTCTCTCTGTTTTAATTTGTTTATCTTATTTTTTAATTATTTTATATATTTAAAAATTGTGTAAAAAATATTATAAATCATGATAATTGACAACTTGAAATATTTTTAAAAAAACATATAAAAACTTCAATTGCTTATGAAAAAAATTGACTGATTCATAAAACTAATATATCTGTGTCACATAAAATGGAACAAAAGAAGTAACATGTATTATTTAATTTGAAAACTACGTAAAAAGTATTGTAATATATTGACTCTTGAAATTCTATTTGTGCTGCATATATTGGGACAGGAGAAATAACATATATTATTTAAAAATTACGTAAAAGTACTATAAATTACAATAATTAACAATTTAAAATATTTAAAAATCATATTAAAATTTAATTGATTCTCTAAATTTTATCTATGTCACATAAAATGAGACAAAAAAATAACAGATATTGAATCCGTACTAGCACAAACACTTGTGTCTAGTATTATATAAGTGTTGATGATTGATATAAGAGTTAGTAATTAAAAGCACATTTAATACATTTCAATTTTTCATGTTTCATACCTAGAACTATCAGATGTGAAAATATCATTAATTATTTATTAAAATACCAAATCAGGTTTATTATTGTAAATGACTTATATGTTTTTTTAACGTAATTTTGAAATATGTAAATTTTAATTGCGTTTGAATTCAAACAACCAAATATGATAGAAGAGCCGGAGCATCTTAATTAGTAAATCTAAACTTTTAAGCTATTGATAAAGAATTTGATTCTCACGTTTATAATTCCCTTTCCCATTTCAAAAGATATCACACGAATAAAATATTTCATTTATTTTAATTTGTTTAATCCATTTTAACTTGACACAAAATTCAAAAATTATATTAAATATATTATTTTTTTCTTTAATCTTAATTTTAAACATGTCACATGAATTAAAATTAATTTTTTTTAAAACTAAAAGTCATTTTTCTAAATACGAACCAAAAAAAGCATTGACATTAAAAGTAACGTGATATCATAATAATCATACTTCGATACGCATCAAACAAACAAAAGAACTAATAAGACAAATGAGGTAGCAAATTAGCTTTTAAAATCTACCAAACTTTAAAGTGTCGCCAGCTAGCAACACTTTTCTTCATCTTATTATATAATATAATAATTATATTTATGTATACTTACAGTATAGTGCAACATGTTGTTCATGCAAGCCTATAACTCTAACATTGTAACACGTAGCCTTTTCTTCACTCCTTTAAAACTAACACCTCATCAATCAAAAATAAAATCATCTCTCTCTTTTACTATCTACTTTCTTGTCATCATCAACTATGGGTGATCGTACTCAATATCCACATCAAGTTCAAGTTCATCCTTCAACTCGTTATGAAGGTGGTATGGCAAGACTTCTTCCTTCAAAAGGTCCTTCAACTAGCCAAGTTCTAGCCGTTGTTACGCTTGTTCCCGTCGGCGGGATTCTTCTGGGACTTGCCGGGCTTACTCTTCTCGGGACGATTATTGGCCTCGTTGTTGCTACGCCCGTTTTTCTTCTCTTTAGCCCCGTCCTCGTACCCGCTGCTATTACCGTTGCGCTAGCCGTCACCGGGTTCTTAACTTCAGGTCAATTTATGTTTGTATGAGATTTTTTTATATTTTGAATTGTTAATGGCACCAGAGGCGGATCCACCTTTTCCGGTGCACGTGCACGTGTTAATTTTGAAAAAAAATCATGTCTATTATCTTGACAGAAACTAGAATATAATTAACAGAGGATAAGAGTGCTCGCCTCTGGTACAAGACAGAAGAATCACCACCGAGATCAGGATTTAAATTCAGCTAGAATGCTATTTCATTTTCTTTTTTTGTTGGATACTAGGGATGGAACCAACATTTGTGGTAACGGATTTGGTAGAATTCAATAGCTTAGACTCATGATTAAAAAAAATCATTAGATAAAAGAGTATAATTCTGAAAGTGAAAATTCTGATTCCGTAGGTGCATTTGGATTGACGGGTTTATCGTCACTATCTTGGATTGTGAATTATTTCAAACAAGGGAGGACAACGATGGAGCAGTTGGATTACACGAAAAGGCGCATTCAGGAGCGAGCAGCAGAAGCCGCGGCCCAAGTGGGACAAAAGACTAAAGAGGCTGGACAAGTGATACAGAGCAAAGCACAAGAAACGAAAGAAAGTGCTAGGACTGATGTTAGAACTTGAATCAGTTTGGGTTTGGTATATTTTGAATGGAAATAATAATGTGTTGTGAAACATGCACTTTTATTTGTAATTTTTGCTTTTCTAAGTGTTTGTTGTTAGGTTGTTTCCTGTTGTAATTTTCGTCTCTGTTTTGTTATCTGTAATTTAATAATATTTCGAAGTCCTTTTATTGTAATTACATTTTCTATGCTCACATCGCCCTTAGGCGCCACCTTATTTATTAAGGTCTAAAGCGTATAAAAAACACCATATTATGTGAGTGGTGTAATGTATGCACCATAAATTCAGTGTTACTGAACATACAATATCGACATAAATTTTAAAAATGACGCTGTAAAGTGAAGAACAGCTCTAATCAAGGTTAAAAAAAACAAATGAAGAATCAATTAATTAGAGGTGTGAAATTATCTTATAAGCTTTTATCAAAGCTGAAGTTGTCGAGATTCTTTTTCTTGAATTACATTAGAAATGTCTATTTACATGAAAAATAAAGGTAGTAGTTATTTGGTATGTTTTTTTTATTTTATAGTATAGAATTGAGATTGGAGTTGGAGTTCCTTTTTTTTCATCCGGTTTATATTAGAGCCCTCAACTAAATTCAGTTGATCGCGCACTGCAGCGTCCCTAGAGCTTCAGTTGATCGCTCACTGCAGCGTCCCTAGAGCTTCAGTCGATCGCGCACTGCAACGTTCTTTCGGGGTAGCGCTTTCAACGTGATTTTCTCTATATTCCGGCTTGAACTTGAAACCTCTATCAACGTGAATTTCTCTATATTCCGGCTTGAACTTGAAACCTCTATCTATACCCAGGCTTGAATTTGAGACTTCTACTAAGGGTGAAATGGTTTCCCGCAGGAGTTCTGTTTGGCATGTTTTTTTGCAAAAGAAACATTATTTTAAAATATCGACGTGATTTTCTCTATATTCCGGCTTGAACTTGAAACCTCTATCTATACCCCAGGCTTGAACTTGAGACTTCTACTAAGGGTGAAATGGTTTCCCCGCGGGAGTTCTGTTTGGCATGTTTTTTTGCAAAAGAAACATTATTTTAAAATATCGTTTGTACCTCCGGTTTATAAAAATTGACAAAATCACCAACTTGATTAGTTTATCTAAAGTATACAAAATTAATATCACAAAATAGATAGTCATATAATATCGTAGATTCCATATACAAGTTACTACATATTATTACAAACTTCTTCACATTTTATTTAAAAATTTTGAAGTTTGAATTGAAGATAGAGTTTGTGTTTGTTATAAATTTTGTAAATAATATGTACTTTTCTTTAAAAAAATCTGATATATGATTTAACATGAAATGAAATTTAAATGATACTACCATTTTTATAAAAAATAAAAAATGTAAGACAAATTTTGAAAAAGAAAAATACGGTGTAGATGAAAACAAAATTTTGAATGTTTTTCTAAATTCCAAACGTTTAAGTACTGATTTTTCAAATAAATTAAATTAAAATATCAAAAACAAATAAATAATTCTAAGGAGTAGTAGTAGTTAAATGGGTCTTTTATCTTTGGTACCCCTAAAAAGAAGAGTAAAAGTTACATGTAATAAAGCATAGAATGCAATACGAAATGCAATACAATTAGCATAAACTAAACCCTCATTCCGAAAATACCCCTAGGTTCAGAAATAAGCAAAACAGCGCAGCTCCAATTATAATACACAACACATATATATATATATACAGTTGGATCAAACTAGGGTTTCTCTCACTCTTCTCTTCTCTTCCTCTCTCTGTGTTTCGAACTCTAAACTCCTGCCGCCATGGTATCTCTCATATGCCTTCTATTTTCGACGAATGTTGCTTTTTTGCATATGAGTATTTGAAATCTAATGTACTCTCTGTTTTTTTTTTTTTTTTTTTTTTTTGTGATTAGGCTTCAGAGAAGAAATTGAGCAATCCAATGAGGGATATCAAAGTCCAGAAGCTCGTACTCAATATCTCCGTTGGTGAAAGTGGAGATCGTCTCACCAGAGCCGCAAAGGTATGAATCCCTACTTTTCCGTAAAAGATGTATTAGTAGTAGAATGAAATGAATCTGAATAGAGCTGAATTAGATTCGGATTGGTTTTAGGATCGAAGTGTAGATAGTTAATTGAATGTGTGTTTTGTATTTGTAGGTCTTGGAGCAACTCAGTGGCCAAAGCCCTGTTTTCTCCAAAGGTATGCTTTTGAATTGCATTCTGCAGTTTGTTTTATTGTTATTCGATTTTGTATGTTATGACTGGTTTCAGTTTCTTATGCACATTTTATCGAACATGCTTTTCGATTCTTCGAGCTTTGTTTGTGTCAAAGAATGAATCTTTCCTTATATATGAAGGAGCCTCTCTATTGGTGTTTGAGCTGTTTGATTAGTTGATGTTGTTGCTGATTTGGTGATTTGTTGGAGTTTATTGTAGTAATATGAGGATGTAGGCTTTAATAATGAGTTTACGGTAGGTCTTAAGCAACTAGGGAAACAAAGAGAGTTTCTGATTAATGTGGATTCGGTATGCACTTTTTATTAGTACTCATAGTTGGTCAAGTTTGTGTAAGTGTAACTTGGTGCCACAAGTTACGCATATTGTTCCTCATTTGTATTACATTGATATTGGGTACTCTGTACATAGGTTCAATACAATTATCCATGATATGTATTGTTTTGGTGTTGTTCGTCTTTTAACTGACTAAGCATTATCAAATTGTGCACTGGCTGCTGTTTCATGTGCTTGCTTTATTCCCATTGACAGCTAGGTATACTGTCCGATCTTTTGGAATCAGACGTAATGAAAAGATTGCCTGCTACGTCACTGTCAGAGGGGAAAAAGCTATGCAACTCCTTGAGAGTGGATTGAAGGTCAAGGAGTATGAGTTGTTGAGGAGGAACTTCAGTGAAACTGGATGCTTTGGATTTGGTATTCAGGAGCACATTGATCTTGGAATCAAGTAAGCATGTTATTGAGATCGTGCTTTTAATTCGTTATTCAGACTACTTCTTCATCTTACATATTTAGTTTAGGAATGCTGCTAGTTTTTACTATTCCAACATATATATGCATGTGCAAGTTCATAAATCTTCCGGTTGATCATCTTCTAGAAGTGTAGTTGCTTCTTCCATGACTTTATAGGGGATAGTTCTTACCTTGAAAAAGTTTACAGTGAATATATTTTATCGTGCCTTACCATATGATGCTAGGATGTTGTATCAGCTGGGTTGTGTAAACATCTTTGAAATGTTGTGTGCCCTTATAATTCATTGACATACTATTCCTTTGTGTTAAAGGTATGACCCTTCAACCGGTATCTACGGTATGGATTTCTATGTTGTCCTGGAACGCCCAGGATACCGTGTTGCCAGACGTCGTAGGTGCAAGTCTCGGGTTGGGATCCAACACAGGGTCACAAAGGAGGACTCAATGAAGTGGTTCCAGGTCAAATATGAAGGTGTTATCCTCAACAAGTCCTCAAACATCCAGTAAGCCAAGAGCTGACTACTGGATCAGATTATCTGATAGCAAGGTTATGTTTATGCATTTTGTAGACCGACATCTAATTACTCCTAGAGTTGAATAGTTTTCAAGAGTTGCTGTAATTTGGCACAGTATGCTTGTTTTCATTTTGGTTTATGAGACCAATTCAATCTTAATATATCCTTTTTGTGTTAGTTTCCTGTTGTGCAATTCTATAAGAAGCAGAACACATCAGTTTTTCTCAAGTCTAACTAATAAAAATATTCTAGTTGTATTTTTTTCATTTATTTTATGGTATATATTGCTACATTGACTCTACAAAACATACTATATGATATATTTTCTCTAGTTAAATTATATATTGGTTACCTACCTCTCTATCTTAGAGATTTGCATAGTAGGCTATTGTGGAGTTCAGTGTTTTAAAAAACTTTGTTGGGATTCACCTCGGGCTTGCCCCTGGGGCGGGACTCTAGCAAAACGCCCGGAGACTCAAGTGTGGGGCTTAGTTCTGTAAGACTTACGTCCTACGCGTCCGACTGTACGCCCTAAGCACGTCTAACGCTCGAGGCTTGCATAACAGATCTTACACAAATTATGTGTTAAAATCTTTAGTTAACATTGTTGACCCTCATAATTCTTGAATAATTGAATGATACATAATATTTTTTAATCTATAGAGATAAAGAAGATTGAGAATAACTCAAATAACAAGTTTTAGTATCACATCTTTCCTATTTGGTAACATTGTGAAACTAATTATATATTATGTAACATTTCTTTTATAAATACGTCGCGAAATTTTACTTTTGCATTTATCATTGGTCTTCATGGTTTTGTCATATGTCTCAAAATTATTATATTTTATTTAGCTTTTTCAAAGTAATTTTATTTTTATTCATAATGGAGTGATGTTTTTATTATAATACTAGTAAGGTATTAATTATTTTTTAGGGGGGTAAATCGTATAGTGTGATAAAAAAATATTTTTGAGAAATAATGATTCTTTTATTATTAGAAAGTTAAGATATTAGATTATTTGTACTTGTGTAATCATGTTAGAACTTTTATTTTCTATTAGTTTATTTAATCATATTTGTAATTATTTCAAACTATTGATTTATTTTTATAATTTTGTGTTATTATATTATTATACTATAATATAAATTAAAAATTTAAAGATCTAGGACTTACGCCCCACGTTTCGAGGCTTACGCCTCGCCTTATACTAAATAAAACGCCTCGCCTCACGCCCCAACCTTTTTAAACACTGGTGGAGTTTATATAGTTAATTATCAAATTTGAATTTGTCTGATATTGCTTGGACTAGTTGGAATATTGTGATTATCAACTACATAAGAAATTAATTTTCTACTACCCTGGTTGATGAGGCAGCAAATAATTCACTTTTTTATATACTCAAATAGTGATTTAATTTGCTTATAACGTCACCAAATCTTTTTCTTAGTGGTATTCCTTGTAAGTTGCTCGTTTATCACTTTTACATTTTTGGATTTTTGGGGGTTGGTTTAATTATAATAATATGAGCTTCAAACCAAAATCTTGCAAAGTGCTTGTTGACTATCTATAAAAGTTTCAATATTTGAAGAGTAGTAATAAATTTAAGAGTAATGACTTGGATATAATCAGTTAAATTATATTAATAATATCACAAAAAAGTTATACTCCATTATCAATTTATATAGGACAAAAGATGATTTTTCCTTCATTCTTAAAAAACTTGTTGATATGAATAATTTATGTCCTAATATAATACATCAATTTCAACTTTCAAATTCAGAAGCAGGAAGGGCCACCTTTTTTGGATGTTCCATGAGGGAAGATGCAATAATGGTTGAGTGTGTGTAAATAAAGTCTCGTTTGGAAAATAGAAAACAAAAAGAAGCACTTATAACTTAATGATGTGAGGTCTTTCGAAGAAATTGTGTGTGTAAACGTAGTTTAAAGCAGACAATATCATTAATCATACTATGTTGAGACTTGAGAGTATCATTGAGCCACTTTGACTGAACAACTCGTATCGAAGCTAATGGTTGGACAAGACGAGCATGAAGATGGTCGAGTGATGGCGTGGAGCCCGACAAACTTAATGCCTTTGGCCTTCGCCCGTAGCTTTAAAGACACATATAAAAAAGAAGCCAATGAATTTTTGATGGCCAAAAATACTCGATTGATATGGTCTTCAAATTAGCCTCTGAACAATGATGGACCATATAGAACGTAGTTCAAGAGGGAGATTTATTAGGTATTTATGAACAAAGTTCCACGTGGGAAATAGAAAAAGCTACTTATAAGGTGCTTGATACTCTTAACAATGTGAAGGTTTTTTTGGGAAACCGTGCTGACTCGATCCAAAACAGATAATATTACATCAAATTAAGAATATTTTTGAACTGTTTTAGCCCAACAACAATGGCCATTCAACTTTAAACTTTGACGGTTTTTTTTTATAGTAATCATCAAGGTACAAGACATGAGTAACATCCAAGGGTAACACCTAGTGATCAATGAAATAGGTTGAAAATCATGATTTATCATGTTCAAATTTCAACAGAAACAAAAATACTAAGTGATTTCTTTCCACTCATCCTAGTGTTGGTGGCGGAATTACCTGATACCTATTGTTGATGAGAGATGAACTATATATCGTAAAATTAGTCAAGATGCGCAAAAGATAACGATATACACCACAATTATACAAGACTTGAGTAGTCTATAGAATCTTTGGACAAGAAAATTTGATGAAAGAATCAAGCTATATTTACAGTTGCAACAAGCCAAATTAGGCCACAAAATGTGAAGCAAACTACAAACAAACAAAAAGAAGCAAATGATGAAATCATAGAAAGAAGCACAAACAATGTTTATGTTTTTTCATTTGAAAGTTGATGCAACAGTTTGAGCCCAAAATCTAAGATTATGTTTCATATTCATATCATTGTTCATAGCTGGAAATCTCCATTTCAACAATTTCTTACTCATTTTTCTTTTTTCAAGAATCTCCCATGCTTCAGAAAGATAAGGCCTTTTATGAACAATATCCTTCTTTATATTTTCAACTTTTTCATCAACAAATCCCCTGTTTCCCCATTTCTCCAATCCAGGAACAATTGTAACCAAACTTGAATTCTTATCTTCTTCACTAAACTCAAATCCCAAATCCATAAATCCCTTTAATTCCTCAAGTTCAAGCTCTGATGAGCTTCTCCGAATTCGAATAATCCCCTTAACTCCTTTTCTAGCCTTTACTTTTACTTCTTGTGCAACTCTGTTATGTGTGATAATAACAGAAGTTGGAGAGTTCCCAAGTTGACTAAAACTCCGACTTGTATCTGATCCTTCAAAAATGTGCTGCTTTAGAAGGATCTGACATGCATGTGACGATATTTTTGAAAAGTAATCACTTTGTAATCGACCTAAGAGATTTGATGATTCTTGAATTTCATGAAGATTTTCTTGAATAAGTTTCTTGTTTTGTACATCATGTGAGAATTTATGTGTGTTGGTAAATAATATTTCTTGTTCAAACCAATAAGTATCAAAGAGCTTGAGGAGTAGTACTTCTTCAGCAGCCATATATTAATTGTGCATTAGAAAGCAAACTTTTTTTTTTTTTTTCTCTAAGCAAATCTTGGAAGTTATATGGTATGGTATATATATATATATATATATAAGTATATTTTTATTGAATATTGAGGATGTTCTTGGAATATGATCAAATATTATTCGAATCTTATTATAAAAAATAGGTCCACATTTCTCCTCTAGAAGACTCTAATAGTTTTTTATGTGCTAAGCACCATTGGCTCTTCCAATTATTGTTGTGTTAGTTGGAAAATCAAGTCAACTCCAATGGCCTAACATTTCTTTTTTGAGTGTTACTGGTTAAAAACACACTTAAACTATAATTTTTTTACGAGTTTCATACTTTAATTATCTAAGCTGTCAGATTCCTTTTGGGCAGAAGCACTTAATACTGCTGCCTATGTTATCAATTTATCACCTACTATTGCTTTGAATGGTGATGTTCCTGACAGAGTTTGGTCTGGTAAGAATGTTTCTTATGATCATCTTAAAGTTTTTTGGTGTAAAGCCTTTGTGCATGTTCCTAAGGATGAGAGATCAAAGTTGGATGTTAAAACTAGGCAATGTATCTTTGTTGGTTATGGTCAAGATGAATTTGGCTATCGTTTCTTTGATCCAGTTGAGAAGAAACTTGTTAGAAGCCGTGATGTTGTTTTCTTTGAAGACCAAACAATTGAAGATCTTGACAAAATTGAGAAAGTTGATTCTCAGAGTAGTGACAGCCTAGTTGATGTTGATCCAGTGCCTTTGACTATTCCACCAGGTGAAAATCTTCAAAATGATGAAAATCAAGTTGATATTGAAGATGGTGATCATATTCAGAATGACCAGTATGCCATTGATGCTTCAGTGCAAAACGATGTGGTTGGTCAGCAACCAACTATTATTGATGCTCCAGAGAGTTCTCTCAGAAGATCTACTAGAGAGAAAATACCTTCATCTCGTTATTCTTCCAAAGAGTATGTACTCTTGACTGATGGGGGAGAACCAGAGAGTCTTGATAAGGCCATGGAAAGTGAAGAAAAAGAAAAGTGGTTTGATGCTATGGAGGATGAAATGAAATCTCTACATGATAATCATACCTTTGATTTGGTTATGTTACCTAAAGATCGAAAAGCTTTGAAAAATAGGTGGGTTTTTAGGGTAAAATATGAAGATGGTAACCCAGTTCCACGGTACAAGGCTAGATTAGTTGTGAAGGATTTTAACCAGAAAAAAGGAATTGATTTTGATGAGATATTCTCTCCAGTTGTGAAGATGTCATCCATCCGTGTGGTTCTAGGCTTGGTTGCAAGTCTGGACTTAGAGGTTGAACAGATGGATGTTAAAACTGCTTTTCTCCATGGTGACTTGGATGAAGAAATTTATATGGAGCAGCCGGAAGGCTTTGAAGTCAAGAAAAAAGAGAATTATGTTTGCAAATTGAAGAAGAGCTTGTATGGTTTAAAACAAGCTCCCAGGCAATGGTACATGAAGTTTGGTTCTTTTATGAGTCAGCAGGGCTTCAAGAAGACTTCTTCAGACCATTGTGTTTTTATGCAAAAATTCTCTGATGGTGACTTTATTATCGTTTTGCTTTATGTTGATGACATGCTTGTTGTTGGTCATAATGCTTGCAGGATTAAAGAGTTGAAGCAAGAGTTGAATAAGTCTTTTGCTATGAAAGACTTGGGACCAACAAGG